>JAUUDW010633219.1:0-11202 GCA_032361385.1 Panulirus guttatus
GGTTTAATGGACAGGTTTATGGCTGTACTGTGGCAGGAAGGGGGAGAAAAAATATATATATATAAAACGTTACTTATTGTCTGAGGACGTTCTGGGTTAGTGGCGTGCTTTGTGCAGTGGCGAGAGCGATGGAGGGGTGTCATGCGATGCGGGGTGGGGATAAAGGGGAGGGGAGAAAGTGGGGGAGAAAGGAGGGAGGAGATGGTGGCATGTGAGGTATAGGGGAGGGGAGGAAGAAAAGGCAGGGAGTGTCCCAGACGACGTAATGTTATGGGGAGGGAGGAGGAGGAGAAGGAGAAGAAGGAGGAGGAGAAGGAGGAGGAGGAGGAGGAGAATCGCCCTCCCTTCCCTTCCCTTCCCTTTCCCTTTCCTTCCCTCCCTTCCCCTCCCCTAGGCAATATAATCAGGGTGATGGGAAATGTCCAGTGTCCACGCTCTATATAATAAGGGACGAGAGTAATCCCATAAACGCTTTAGTGAATGAAAAGAACGTTTCCAGGTATTGTACCAAGGGGAACGAGGGGGTGGAATGGAGCCAGCCTTCAGAGTCCCGTGCCAGTCAGTCAGTCAGTCAGTCCCACGCCGTCCGTCCGTGATGAGCGAGGAATACGTAAGGCAGGGACGTGGGAGGAGCCAGACAAATGCGTGTAAGCCAGCTCGACCCTGGAAGAAGCTCCTCTCTAGAGCCAATAAGGCTAACTAGGAGTCTAACAAGGTCTCAAGGAATCCCCGGAACTGGAAAAGCGTACCAGTAGTCTTGGCTAGGACTCCGAGTCAAGACCTTCTGGAACCACCTCAGCTGGGATGTGTACCCTGGGTCTTGACTAGGATTCCAGTTAAGACCTCTTGGGATCTCGTGGCTGGAATGTGTAACCGGGTTCTTGACTCAGGCTCCTTCTGGAGAGCGCAAAGCAGATCTGGGCATCATGCTTAAAATAGGGAGGTCAAACGCCGTCCTCGAAAGCATGGAAAGTGCTCTGCACAGGACCAGAACTGGAACGTTCTTCTTTGGTCACCTAAAGAAGCGCATAGAATTCGTAGAGAAGGTCCAGAGGAGGGCATCGAAGACCCTAACAGAATTATCAGAGCTGAAGAACAGGGATAAGCTAGACGCCTTAAATTTCCCACCTTGGAGGAGAGGAGAGAAGAGTGAGGGGTGACCTGATCATAATCTTTCGAGTTGTTTAAACCAGAGAGATGACTCAGACAGCGAACAGTACTTCGAAAGACGTAGGAGTAGAAGAACCAAAGTTTTTAACTGGAAACTAAACAAGAAATTTATCAAAAAAGGGAAAGGCATTTAAGGAACGATTTTATCTGTATAAGAGTGATGGACGAATGGAATAAAATGAGGGAGGAAGTGATCAATGCAGAGAGAATAGAGAAGGAGTGGACAGAAATGTACCACTCCCTCCCAGTACGGTACAGATAGGTAATTACATGAAGCGGTGGATGATCTCGCGTGCCATGTGCTTCCAGACCATGAATGCCTGGCTGGTATTAAAGCGGACCCAAGCGGCATTAAGCAGGTATGAAAGGAGGGCTAGGAAATGTGTTCGAGGACACTTTGGACACTCCGGGTATAACTGGGCTCAAACAACTTCGTCGAGGATGCATTAAAGCTGCTTGAAGCTAACTGGGTCTTTCCAGATTTGATAACTCATGACCCGAAGGAGATTTAAGTTACGTCTCAGAGCAGCTTTCGGACGGCGATACAACCCCCCACCCTAAAGCTTTACCGACAGAACGTAACTCAAGCCGACAGGAGGACACCATCAGCCGAACCTCCGACCGACCGACCGCATGCAGCGAGGGACCGACAAGAGGCGGGCAAACTCATCATTGTTGGAAAGCCAGGAGCCACCTCCCGGCAGGAGACCGGTCCAGGACGGGCGGTCTGTGAAAAACGGCCGATGACAAGGCTGTAAACGGACTGACTCGCCACCAACAGGAGAGGGCACAAAAACGGACAGGCGTCAGGGAGCGAGAGAGAGAGAGAGAGAGAGAGAGAGAGAGAGAGAGAGAGAGAGAGAGAGAGAGAGAGAGAGAGAGAGAGAGAGAGAGAGAGGCCGCTGGGGACGCGGTGGGATCGACTGGGGGACACTAAGGAGTTCTGTGAAATCAAGGAGGACACACACACACACACACACACACACAAATCCCCTGATGTCTGACGCCAGCACCTTGCTAAGTCTAAGGAATCTAAGACTATCCCTAGAGCGCTCCAGTAGGATATCACACGCAAGGTATAAGTAGTTTGTCCTGCTTTGTCAATAAGGAGTTATTTCTCAAATTCTCCGGAAGACACTACTTGAATTGAAGAATTCCTCCTGTCGCTGCCGCCGGCGGATATCTTTTGAAAATATGACGACCTCGAGTCGACCGAACGTGTCTTCAGGGGCCGAAGGGGCACTTGCAGTGCCTGCAGTGATCGCTGGGGTGGAGCAATACGTGGGGTATAACCTTACGCATGTCCCTTTGAGTTAGATGCAGCATATACTGAACCAACGGGGACATCTGACACATCGCGGGGAGAAAATGTGCATCAATTCGCTGGCCACAAGAACTGAAGGAAATATGGCACCATGCAGGGATGGAAGGTGTTCCCCCCACTTGACTGATATCTTAGTGGAACGCCTTGATACTCTCCAGGGAAGGTTGAGTTCTCCCTCTTGACTTATCAGTGGTACACTGACGAACTCAACATAGGAGGGTATATCCCCCACTCTTGGTTACCCAGTATGTATTAATAGCTTTGATGGCCGGTAGGTCCACTTACTCGAAGCGTGGGTTTTAAGATAATCTGAACAGACTGCACTGTCCCTCACAGCGGAAGAAGAACAGTCGTCTTTGAGACTTAACGTGACTTGGAATGCCGCCAGATATCTAATTCAAAGACAATCCAGTGTGTGTAGAGTCCTTGGGTGACGATAACTGAAACTATGTCACAGGAGGGGCCATCCAGGTACGCTACTAGTGGACAGAAGAAGCAGAACCTCTGTGAATAAGCGATGGATAGGAGGAGGAGGAGAAAGGAAGGAAGGAAGGAGGAGTGGAAGGACGCAAAAGATGGAGAAAAAGAGGAAAGAAGGAAGAGTAGGTGAACTTTAAAGTCTTTATTGCATACTTCTGGACAAGTTAGCAATGCGGTTGTTACAAACTCTTCATGGTTATTGAGTTTAAGGCCTCTTTTTTTGTTTTTTTTCGCGGTGGCTCGAATACCAATTTTACGGTGTGCAGATCACTACAGAGTCAGCCCAGATATATGCACCGGGCGTCACAGGGTGAATTAACCTGGACTTGGCTCTTTGACGTCACACCCGCAACGGTGATTAGATAGGGACATTTATCTCTGCTTGGGAGCGCGCAACAGTCGTGTACTGTGACCTAGTGTCCTAGATTACAGTGATTACCCTGAAGACTGTCAAATGTCTTGGCTATAATCATAACATAAACAATATTCCTCCTGATTATACGTAATGCTATAAATCGTTTGGAGATCAATAGTTATATGTGCTTTTGTAAAGGGCTTAAACTATCTCTGGACTCTTGCCCCAGGATAGGGAATGGAGGATGTCATCCACAAGTTTCCTGCGGGTCGTAGGAGGAGACTGGAGAGAGAGGCGGGAGTAGGGAGGCCGGTATTCCTCCCCTCATGTATTAACACTTTCCGAATGCGTGAATAGAAACAGGAGCCAAACGAGGATTTCCTCCTAAAGGCCCAGAAAAGACAGAGAACAGGAGAGAAAGAGAAAAGTCATAGAAAAGACTCGGAAGTATATTTCAACACAGACTCCGTTGCTGTTCAACCCAAACGAAGTAAGTGAATGTAAATGAATGATTTACACCGTAAAAAATAAAGGAGGGTGTGGGGGTGGGTGGGGAAGGTGGGTGTACGTCAAGTTGAGAGTCAGTCATGGCCAGCGAGGTGATGCCTGCCTCCGGCATCGTCATCACCCGGTTGGAGAGGAACACAAATACTAATCTTGTATGCTTATGCTCACGGCCTAATCCCGGTATAAACAGGAGGGCAAGAGGCAAGCAGGCGTCCGTGCGATTAAGGACTAGGAAGGAGTCGAACATTCGGCGACCGTGGACTCAGTCTCTCGCGCGTATATGTAGCGTATATGTATACGCACGGATTTTGTTAGAGCGCACTCGTCGGCGCTCTTATCAGACATCGAGAGCAAATGTTGGATCTGCGTACGTATGTATGTATGTATGTATGTTCCTCCGGCAAGTACCGGCCACGGGTGTGATTGTCAGAGAGAGAGAGAGAGAGAGAGAGAGAGAGAGAGAGAGAGAGAGAGAGAGAGAGAGAATATGGGTATAGCGCATCGAATAAAAGAAAAATATCCCCTTTGAAAGCTTAGCCTCAATGCTTCAGCAACTAAATGCAAGAAAGCACAGAATTTATCCTAAAGACATTCCCCTATGGAGTCCGAACAAAGTTTTCGTCCCAAATGAAATGTGTAAATCACCCACCCAGGCTCATAAATCCCTTAAAATCCTCCTAATTACACGTTACCTGAAATCCCTATAGGTACTTGAGAGGTGGGTGAGGAAGGTCAGGTAGTGTGACCTGACCTGCCCCTGACCTGAGCTAAACTGGGTAATGGCTCAAGCCTTTAGTTAAACGGGCTAAGGAGAGGAAACAGACGACAGTAGGTTGACAGGGGAATAATTGGTCTACAATATGTTCCCTCATCGTGTAGTGACCTGCTGGTGCCTTTAAAGTTCTTCATTATTATTGATGAGAGGTTTGGGACTGGGCGAGGACAGGAGGTCTGTGAGACGGGCTCGAAATGCCCATCGTTCGGACGGGACTGTTTCCTTGAATGGTGCCGCACTACAAGATGGAAGTCTTGAAGGAATATTGTTCCTACAATGGAACAGTTTTTGAGGGAATGATGGTACCGAAACATTACACTTTCGTGGGAATGGTACAACTCGGTAGGACTGGTAACTCCAAGAATGGAACACTTTCGCGTGGACGATGGCGCTTTACTGGAACAGTCTCGCTGTGCCGATGACACCAGGACGGGAGAGTTTTTCGTAGCAATGGTAGCAGACGGAATGGTACGCTTTCGTAGGGATGGGATGGAATATGGGATGGAAGAGGAAGGAACAATGCGAGAAGAACTATTGAAGTGACCTCAAAGAGATAATGGGGGAAGCCCCTTGCGAGGAACTCCTTCGGTCTCTATAGACCCCAGAGTTAAGGGGGGTGGTCGATTCAGGAACTACTCTGGTCTCCCCCCTCAAGAGTTAGTGGGAGAAAGGCTCTTTGTTCCGGCGGGGTTAGTTAGTTTATGTCCTGCCGTAGTTTAGCTGCGTCTGTGTGGAGGAGAGGATGAGGTGTTGCCTCTCTCTCTCTCTCTCTCTCTCTCTCTCTCTCTCTCTCTCTCTCTCTCTCTCTCTCTCTCGTTTCTTTCATTCCGTTTGTCTGTCTGTCTGTCTCTCTGTCTATCTACTTGTCTGACTCTCTCTCTTTCTCTCCCCGATATAAGAGTGAAACAGAAGGCAGCAAATTTAAAAACTCATACATACGTAAAAACACGGAAACGCACTAGCCATCGTTACCAGCTCCCCTCCTGCCCACACCCACCCCCCCACACCCACACACACACACTACACGTGTTCTTAACCACCTATATACGGAAGGTGTTTTTCTTTTTTTTTCTCTTTCATAATTTAATGCAAATAATTTCTCCGCTTTCGGCTAGGCCCCACCTTTAAAAGGAATTTTCCAGACCGTGGTTCCCATCCGCTTTTAAGATATTCTTGGCTCGCTCCTCGAGTCGTATAGCCCTCAGGGAGGAGGGAATATCTCCTCGTGTGTGTGTGTGTGTGTGTGTGTGTGTGTCCGTGTCTGTGTGTCTGTGTTCAATTGGTGTCTTTCGCGAAATTGACGTTTTGTCGTTTCAGTTAATCCAAACTGTTCATCTAAAAGACTATTTCTTAAGCTGTGTTCTCGTCAGGTGCTTGGTAATGCTGGGAGATCATCTTGTCCTTTTCCAGTTTTCCAAACCATCTCCTTTAACCACTAATTAATTGACTATGAATACATGCAGTCGTATGGTTGAGTATTTATTCCGAATATATTCGAATTTGTAGCCTGAATAAACTCGCCGAGGATTGAAAACACAAGAAGTCATAACATCCTCTCCGGCAGGGTTGGTTTCTGGCCAAGTTCTGGAAAGGGCTTGGGTTCGATGCTTGGAATATATGTATCACAGATGTCAAGAGCTTCAGACGTTTTACAAAGACTTGAGGGGAATACCTTGGCGAAGATTGAGCAAGAAGGTGATGAATTATACCGGCAAGCCTACCAGATATTCTGAGGGAGATAAGAGTTAGCTTCTAATGGTTTTCTTGTGTTGGATGAGACGGCGGTACAGGGGCCTAATATCTAGACGCCTCAGGATTCCGGTGGTTGGTGGAATCAATCAAGGTCCGTACGAGAGTTGTAGAGAGTTTGAGTGACTGGGTGAATTAGACCCAGTTCCGTACGTGATGAAACAGCTTATTATCTTTCTTCCTCTCCGTTGTCATCCTATTAATGCTCGTCTCGTTTGTGGCCAAAGAGGATTCCAGTCGTTTCCAGGGAGTCGATTTTAGAACGAGACTCCTCCTACGAGACCCGGGTAAGACTTCGCTCGTACTACACTCGCGACTGGAAGGGGTCATTACATCCCTCTTGGAACGAGACCCACGGGTAAGGGGAGAACCATATGACCCTTGGATTAGGCTCGAGAGGGTGCGGATCGCGTTTCGTACGAGTCTCAAGAGGGAGGTTTACAGCTCCCGTTGACGAGGAGGAGGAGGAGGAGGAGGAGGAGGAGGAGGAAGAGGAGGTCGGTGGTTCGCTTGGGGTCTTCCCTGCGGTCGGAACTTCCGTCCCATCGTGAAAGAAAATGTCTGTCAAAGAAGAGAAAAAAAAAATCAAGACCTGTTCATCCAGCATTTGCTTTGTCTTCAGGATGATTGAGTCTCCGTCGTAACCCCCTCACAGGAGACAGACTCAAAGAGAACCTCGTTGTGAGTCGCTGATATGTATGAACATCCTATTTTTACGCCCCCTTCAGGTTCCTTTTACAACACACTGGCATGAGGACATACACAAAAAACCTCTTCCCCTCCTCCTCCTCCTCCACCTCCTCCTCCTCCTCCTCATCCTCCTCCTACTCGTCGTCCTCCTCCTTCCCATCTTGACCACTGACGTCAGCAGCCAGCAGCCTGGTCTGGCCTGGCCTGTTCCATCGGGTTCCTCGGCAGCAGCGAGACACGAGGATACAGTAATGACCCAAAAATGTCTTCCACAGCATAACAGGCTTCGCCACACACACACACACACACACACACACCCTCTCTGTGTGATCGTTATCTCCTCCGTCAGACAGGTCTTCCCCCCCACCCCCCCCTGTGCCCGCTGGACATCCTGATCGCCTCTGGAGAGAAGAAAAAAGACTGAAAAGAAGGGAAAAAGATAAAAAAGATGATGATGATGATGGGTTTTCTACAACCAGAGGAATTTCTGGAATATGATTAAGGCTAATTACAGACTCGCTTGGTGGACCTTAACTCGCTTAAAGAGACTTTGCATTTTTTTTCTTAAGAAATAAATGTTAATTTCCCGTACAGGGTTAATTAGCTGGAGCTATATTGTTTATCAGCCATTAACCGTGTGGCTTGGCTCCTTCCTTTCATATAGCCATTACGAGAGGTCACATTACAGCCATATGTCTCTCATTATCTCTCATTTTCCTTCTTTCATCTTCCTTTTCACTCATTATTACTGGTTTCATTACAACCATCCGTGTCTCTCTCTCTCTCTCACTATCTCTAAATCTCGTTCTTCCTTTTCCCCATGAAAATAACTTCTCGTCACTCCTCCTCAGGTATATAACAGATTCTATTATCAACTCATTCCTCTTCTTAGGCGAGGGACGTGTTCGGTTCCTCCGTAGACCAGTGCGGCACTCGGTAAAGCGAGTTACGATGCAAAAAAAAAAAAAAGATAAGAGAGAGAGAGACAGAGACAGAGATAGAGAAAGGCGGTAATAAAACCGCACAGGTACTACCATTACCTATGCCACATGCCGCAGGAAACAGTCGAAGGTGAATTCTTGGACATGTGGTCAGAAATGGGTATTGTCCACTTCACTGCGTAGGAATGTCCAACGCACCAAAAAAAACGCACTTATGAAAAAAGATCTCCTCCCTGCGTACTGAATACGCACGCGTTTTTTCCCCTCCGTAACTGCATTTGAATTAACGTTCATATTTTTAACATCTGACATGAATAATGTCTCCCTGAGTAGACAGGAGGAGTAGTAGTGATCCTCCTGCACTCCAAAAAAAAAAAAAAGGCCAGACCTTAAAGCCGAAATGTATAGAGAGTAACCAACGTTTTGGTTGGCCCAGGAATGCAGTCTAGAGATACAATCTGGCTTCGACGCTCTGTGTGTGTGTGTGTGTGTGTGTGTGTGGGGAACTGGTTAGTTAGGGCGGGCGACGCGTCGGTGAGGTTGGTGGTCAAGTCTACCCAGATTTGATCGCCACCTCCAGCCAGCCAGCCAGCCAGGAGGAGGAGGAGGCCAGGCAGGCAGGCAGGTAACCAACCCTGCAATGTGTGTCGATCTCAGATTCCTTCGGCTGGGGCTACAACCTCAAGTTATAAATGTATACAGAATAATTGACTTGTTCTCTTAAGGTGGTTGAAGGAATATTCCTTTCGAGTGACGAATCAGCTGAGAATAGGAATCAGAGGTTCATCATGAACGGTACGACCCCCCCTGAGTACGACAGAACGACCCTTGGGTATGGCAGTATTGTCTTTTGGCCGAATTCTGAAGGGTTGAGTCGCAGGCCAAGCAAGCCATCACATCGTACCGTCGTGCTCAAGGGTACGTACCGTCGTGCTCAAGGGTACGTACCGTCGTGCTCAAACTTCGTACCGTCGTGCTCAAGGGTCGTGCCTTCACCCTCAAGGAATAACATATCAAGAGAGTTGACGTCTATCGAGCAAAGGTTTCCTTTTACGACGAGAGTATTCGAGAGAGATTTACAGATCTGAGCTATTCAGTTGGGCAACGATGCCTTCAGCCAAGCCTTACTGGAGATGATTTTTTGACGAAAACTCAAAAAAAAAAAAATCCATACCTTTAATCATACATTTATTATTGCAGCTTAAATTCGACCACGCACACACACACAGACACACAGACACACACACAGACAGTATAGTGTGAATAAATTAAATGGAATGACTGGGGAGACATTGTCAATGCATAGAACATACATATTTTTTTAAGTTGTGTGGTAGTAGAGAGAGAGCAAGAGATAGGGGCCCCACGAATGTATAACAACTCCCTCTCCGTACAGTACGAATAGATGATTACAGATATATTAGCAGATGTATAGAGGCTTAGGACTTTAACTGAATCATGAATATCAATTAGCATAGATTAAAGGATTTTTTTATATATATACTTGTGAGCCCGTAACAGGGGAATACATTCCAAGAGAAGGAAAAGCACTAGTAAATGTCTCACAACTCACATCATAAACGTACTCTACTTATAACTTCTCTCCAGTAACCTGACGACTTATACTTTTCGAGCGAGACTATGACTTTTACTTTTCCAGAGGGGGTTTAATGACTTAAACTTTTCAAACTTCTTTGCGACACAAGACATACTTATAATATAAGTACGTAGTTTGACATCCCCTCATATTTCTATATCTACACTGAGGCATCAACGTCTCTATGTAATTCACTTATAGTTTTCTATAGAGCCAAGATCCTATAAACAAGTCTGATTGGGTCCTATATCACCACTAATTATTTTTTTTCCACCTCGCTTTAAATTAGTTATATTTAACGACAGCTGAAGATTACATGGGAAAAAAGGGTGGAAATTTATGAGAAAATAGTATGATCTTTGAAATTCAAGAAAAGTAAATTGATATACTCAAGGAACGTACATGCAGTGAGGGTGTGTATATTCTTTAAGAATTAACTTGAGCACTAAATGAAGGCGTTGATGACTCTTCGAATGATGGTTAATAATTTGACGCTGTTGGCTTTAATGAGCCAGGCTGTCAGATAGGCTGTTAGTCTAAATAGCCGACCAATTAGACAGACTGACTTGCATAACCTGACAATAAAAACGTGATGATGAAAACGAAGCGTAAATCTTTTTAAGATGTGAACACCAGATGCAACTTGTAAGCTTTGTAATCCTTCCAAGATAAGCTGTTGTACACGCACCTTAAGATATGAACAGCTGTCTGGGGTAAGCTGGGAGTGTGATGGACTCTTAGGGTTTCGGCTGAATGACAAAAGAAATTGTAAAGACTGTTTAGAGGCAGTTTTTTCTTTTTTTTTGAGGTCTGATGTAACGAGTGAAGGGCAAAAAGAAGTGAAGAAAATCAGCTGTTATGAACTAGACCATCACTGGCTTGTGTGTTTGTGTGTGTGTGTGTGTTTGATTACTATCTGTGTGTTAAGAGAAGAATGTTTTACACTCGTGCTATCCTGTCTCTTAACCCTGTATATATTTATCATTGTCTTGTGTGTGTGTGTGTGTGTGTGTGTGTCTAAAGACTGCATAAAGAAAAGATGAAAAAAAAGCCTTCAAAAGGAATAAAGGATAGACTTGAAAAAAAAAGATGTTACATTCTTTGAAGGTAAAATAGAGAGATCAACAGAGTTCCCTTAGGTAGTCATCAAGACGAGTGATATCAGAACTTGATAACTGATAACTGATAACTAATGATAACAGAGAATCTGGACAACAGAAAAGCCATAAGACGATCAGATGCTGTGTAAGAATTATGAAATTTTCTTAAGGATATGAAAGCTGTTGTTTGTTCCTTGTTAAAGTCTTGAGAAAACTTAGACAAAACAGAGTGAATGAGGTTAACAGATTGTGCCTCTGTAGGAAAAAACAGACAGTTGAGCCCCAAGGAACTCACACAAAATAATCTCACAGGAAATCCCGTGCTTGCTGAAGAAGAATTAAGAAACATTTGGTTTAGCGCGAGATACAAGGTCATTGTTTTTCAGGCGAGCCAGAAAATGCGGTCGAGAAGATCTCAAGAAAGTTTACCAAGTCTCTGAAATACTAAAGATCCTGGCATTCTGAACGAGGAGAGAGAGTTCAGAGCGAAAGGTCCCGAGAAGAATGTGATGAA
>JAUUDW010633250.1:0-10225 GCA_032361385.1 Panulirus guttatus
CGTCGCCCGTCGGTCCTCTCATCCCCCCCCCCCCCCCGTCATCTCCCTAGCCCCGTTTCTCTGCCCCTTCCCCTCCCTTAGTCCCAGGAGCCCTGTCACCTCCCATAACACCCCAGCCCTCAGTCCTCTCACCTTTCCCTGTCCGCTCCCTCGGTCTCCTCACCTCCCTTAGCTCCCACACTCACACACCTTCCCAGTCCCTTCGCCCTGAGGCTTGGCGGCCCCTCAGTCCTAATTCTCCCCACGACCGCTGTGACGGTACAACTTCATGACCCAGGACTGTTACTTGAGACCTTCACTCAGGAGGTGTGCTGAACACACTCAGAACACGTGCTGAGCACGCTTAGGGGACGTGCCACTCAGATGCGTCAAGCACACTCAAGAAATGTCCTGAGCACACACACACACAGGAGACGTGCTCATCACACCGAGAAGACATACAGGGGAAACGTACTGAGCAGTTGCACTCAGATAACACATTTGCGAGGCGCTCAGGACAGCCTGCTGAATCCTATTTAGTCATACTTAAGCCACATAGTCAGAATACAAAGGTCACACAGACCCTGGGTATCTATATGACATACACACACACACACACACACACACATAAGCTTCATGAACCTGTGTGTGGGAGGGACGTGGGAGTTGCCATCGTCCTTAACTCGTCGCCACAGTCCCACGCCAACAGAAAAGTACAGAAGACGAAACGTCTGCTGGTGAATATCAGACTAGCATTCGAGGACATGCATGAGGAAAAACTCGGCACGTTTTCCACATCCTGCATTAGGGCCAGAATTATGATACGTTTCTCATCTTTGGTCACGGCACCACACAGAGTGAATAGAGGAAGTCTCTGAAGGCTGGCGACTCGTTATGAAGCTGGTGGGGTGGGAGGGTCTGATGATGTTGCAGAAGAAGTAGTGTGTGCCGAGCATGTAAAGCACGTAAAGATATCCCTTTTATAGGATAACAGTGGTGGACGAATGGAATAAAGTGAATGAGGAAGTGGTCAATGCAAAGAGCATTCAGAAGTTTAAAAGGTGGTATGATAGCAGAAAATGTCCAAGAAATGGGGCTCCACGACTGTAAAAATTCCCTTTCCAGTACAGTACACACACACACACACGCACACGGTATGTGCAGCCAGCCAGCACATGAAAGATACAAGAGAGCAGGACATGCGCACTGCAAGGTAAGGAGACAGGAGCAGACAGACTTTGAAAACACCACTCTGGACGTGGCAAAGGAATATCCATAACGTTTCCATAAGCTACTCTGGCTAAAGGATTGGGAGGGAATAATTCTAAAAGATGATAAGGTAATATGTGGGGAGATGAATGATAAGCTTAAATAAGCTTAAGTGTCTTCAAAGCGGAAGACAATAGTGCCCTAACATTAGTATGGAGGGTGGAGGAAGGGGTCTTGGAAGCCATGGGAACTGATAGAAATGATATGATCCGGCTATTAACACAATCCTGACCCATGTAAAGCTCACGGTCCTTAATAATTTCCACCATACGTGCGGAGGGAATGTGTGGAGGCACTTGTTCGGCCTCTCGACATATGGGTCAGTAGGTCGCTAGAGGAAGGGGGTAGTTCGAAGGATGAGAGCTTAAAATTAAGCAAGGTGAACTACGCGCCGATATACACGATGAAAGACGATCAGACAACAAACTAACCGCTGCTTGTGGAGGACGAACCACCTAACTGGGTGACAACATGGATTCAGAAAAAGGATGTCATGCATTATGAATCTCACAGGCTCCCCTGAGAAGGTGAGCCCCACCTTAGATCAAAGGAATAGTTAGGTAGAAGGGAGCATAGTATACAGGGAGGGCAAAACACATTCTCGAAATGGGCTGGGGGCCACCAGTGGCATGCCGCAAGACTCAGTCTTGGGTCCACTGATTTTTCTTGGTGTGTGACGGACAGAACTCGAAATCTAAAAATGTTTGCAGATGATGCCGAGGTCATGAGAATAATAAGGAAATGACGATTGCGTCAGCTAACACAGGGACACGGTAGCTTGAGCAGACACCAGAGTTTGTCTGAGTAAATGGGTCGGTGAAATTCAGGCCGATGAAGAGCAAGGTAATGAGAATGGAACACAGCCAACGAAGGCATCATTGCTATTAATATCTGATAGCGATCAAACTACAGGAATCTAACGGTAAGGGACACCAAGGGGCCGACACTTATGCCTAATCTGTCGCCAGAGTTGCTCGCTAAGAGAACTATGAAGGAGATCCACTGTGTGCTGGCGAATATTAGAAACGCATTCCACAGAACAACTCGGATGGTGACTAAAATTTCGAGAGCTGAGCAACAATGAGAGTCTGGGGTCTACAAATTTCTCCACCACGGGCGAGATAAGTCTTCAAGTCTCTAAATCAGCCGAGCGTTGTTGACAGAGAACATTTCTTCGTGAGACGCTGTGATTGAGTAGCCAGAGGCCGAGACAGGAGCTGGGTAAGAGACTGGTAAGTGAAGATGTCAAGAAGTTCTGTTACAGTGCAAGGGCAGTGGGTGGCTGGAGCACACCCAATAGGGGAACAGTGAAAACCATCAGTTTACAAAAGGCTTAAAAGGCTAACCCGATGGTCTTGAACATTTAGGAGATGCGGGCCTCACGAAAGTAGAACTCTCCTCGTACTGTACAAAGGGGTAAAATACACACACACACACACACACACACACACACACACACACGCTCGGGATACATGGACACACACTCACACACACAGAAGACACATTTAAGACGTAGTCAGGAGATACACAAACATCCACTCCCTCTCATTACCACGTCCTGCTTCCTTGAGAGTATTCTCTTGTGGTCGTTCGTCAAGCGCCTCCCTTCCCCCTGCTCCTGTGTGTGTGACTCTTACAGCTACTGACGGCCTAGCCTGGCTCCTCAACCCCCTGTAGTCAGCCTAACCCCAGGGTGAGTGGGGGGGGGGGCAGTTTGTGACTGTTATTCTCCCAGTTGGCAAAGTAATTCCAGCTGTCACGTGTCCAATGAGACTGTCTTGCTCTCCTGGAAACTAACTGACGGTAAAAGTTACAAGATCCAGGTCTCTGGGGACGGTTATCCCGCCCCGAACCTTCAGGCCTGGCCAGTGAACTTAAGCCCCCTCAACCACGACGGTGTACGACCTCTGAGCCCATCGACGCGACCCTTGAACACGACTGGACGACCGCTGGGGCACGACGGCACAACCCCTCGAGCACGACGCGCCAGGTCAAAACAAACCCTAGGTCACCGTACCGACGGGTCACACCCGATCAGTGACGTTCACCTCCGCATCCAATCACAGACTGGCATGCAGGTCTAATCCTCCACTAATCACACTCAGGGTAATCAGTGTGACTGATCCCTCCTCCCAAGCCTCCTCCTACGCCACTCGCACTACCACTGGCTTAAACGACGACGTCCACAGCCTCCAAAACCAACCAACCAACCAACTCCACCCCACCTGACCTAGACTGGACCCGTCACCCTTCACAAGCGACAAGACCCGCTGACCTGATCCAATATACCAAATTCCGAATGAAAACTCTCACACACGCAAATGGTAAGTTAGCCAGGCTAGTCAGTCATAACCTCTCCCCACCCCTCACCCCCTCCACCCCCCCCCCCCCCTCAACGACCGTCGTCCAATCAGAAATCAGCCGACCTAAATTCGCTATGCGTGAGATTTCGCTGTTTCCCTTTTGTGTGTGTGAGGAACTATGGAGGGCCGCGCCAGGCCAGGCAGGATGAGTTCGAGACTTAGGGACAGGACAGTCAGTGGGGGATGTGGCGTAATGTGGCCATCCTGAGCCATGGCCACACTTGGACCAATTGGCCACACGTGGATCACGCCAGTCCTCCTAGATCATGGCCATACTCTTGGACAATAACAACCCTTCCTTTTTTGTTTTTTCTTAAAAGACCACGACCACCCCTAATGAGGTCTTGGGACACGCCCGTAGGACACCTGAGAGCCGGCTATGATGACCACACCATAAACAGGAGTTACCCGGCCGTCTCGGCAATGCTAACGACCCGCTGACGCAACAGCGTCTATCAGCAGTCGCTCGCGGGGCACTGTGGGCGTTGTGTGCACGCGGCTTGCATCGCATCACGCGACCCTGGTGACAAATACTACAGCAGCGGTTGTGTAATGGGACGTGGATGCCATTCTTGCTGCTGCTTCACCACCGCCTCCTCCTCTTCTTCTTCCTCCACCTTCTTTTACGTCTTGCTTGACCTACGCCTCGTCATGTCACAGCTGCCTCCATAAACGTCAGATTTTGGAGAGGAATTCTCTGTGTGACGCAGCCACGACCCGGATGAGCTGAACGACTCTAAATTCCAATTACTTTCCATTTCTAACCTCCCTTTCCCCCATCCCCCGCCCCCCCTCACAACTTTCCCATCTCCTCTGAGGTCTCCCTAACACCAACACTCTAAACAATAAACATACTTGGTATCACCGTAACACCTCATCTGTCTTAGACACACCACATAATACAGATAGCGAAGTCTGCCTACAAGAAACTGGGGGTCCTGACAGATGCTGAACATTCTTCACTTCTCAGTAATTCCGCCGATTCTTCAAACAACTGAATCGCGCTTGTAGTGAATGCTGCTTATTTAGGCCACGTAATGCGACCCTGTAGCTTCTACAGTGTCGCACAGTCACCGTGTGACGGCTGTCAACGCAAGGGCGGGATGTTGTGATGTCTCTTTCTTTCCCACCACCCCTAAGCTTTGGAACTCCGTACTTGCCCCATGTCTTTGATAACAGCTGTTACCTGACCGCTTCTTAAGAGGTTGATCCAAGACTCTTTGGGAGCTTCGTCTGTGACTACATGAAAAAAAAAATGGTTCTTGGTCAAGGAGACGACTGACGACCCTCACGTCAGCTGGTCGCCTGATGAGACAATCGAGAATTCTCATTTTCATTTTTCTTACAGTACACACACTTCCTCCCCCATGTCACACTGTGATCCCCTCGGTGCCCTGTGGGGAGGGTCACGCGAGGCCAACACAGGTCACCGGGAAGCAGCAGCCCGAGGTACTCTACACCCCCCGGGTGACTTATCAAGTACACAGGACGAGGCTGGGGTGGGGAGGTACACGCCCCCGACGACAGCGTCACCGTCAGGTATTCTGAGCAGTATTGATGGTGTTCAGAAGGGTCGTCAGCAGCCTCCTCCTCCTCCTGCTGCTGCTGCTATGACGGCTGCTGCTGCTGCTGTGGTTTCCACCTGCTCTTTGTTACTGCTGCTTCATCATGTTACTGCTCCTTGACCTGCCAGCACGCACTGTTGCTGATCCAGTGTTACTGTTACCAGCTTTCCCTAACCCCCTCCCCACCCGCGTGACGGTCAGCCCTAGCTACCCACAGCCTGTGACGGTCAGCCTTAGTTAACCCCACCCTACAGTGCCTAGCCCTAGCTATCCTGGGATGCGCTCCGACACTCACATATAACCCAGCCTGTGACACCCACTGTACCCGGATCCCTACACCCACGTATGACAGGCTCTCTCCACCCACGCATGACAGGCTCTCTACACCCACGTATGACTGGCTCTCTACACCCACGTATGACAGGCTCTCTACACCCACGTATGACTGGCTCCCTACATCCACGTATGACAGGCTCACTACACCCACGCATGAAAGACTCTCTACACCCACGTATGACTGGCTCTGCTCACCGGCACAGCCTCCACAAGAGCGCTACGCCGACCTTCTATTGCCTGATGCAGGTATCAACAAGTCCCTGGAACGCAAGGGGGACCCGGTGGTTGGACGCGGCCCGGGGGTGGGCCAGGCTGGTGGCTGGCTGGCCCACCCCACCTCCTTTCCCCCTTCCTCCTCGCGCCGCCCACGCTGCCGCCCAACTTGGACCACTTCCAGCAGATATATAGATCAGGAGGGGCGGCGGCCACCTCCTCCCTTAGCTGCCACGGGATCCACCTTACTCCTCCCCGACCCTCGGTAGAGATCCGAGCGCCCTCCCCACCTCCAGTATGCAGGACGTTCCTAAGAATGACTGGATTCGTCGTTGATGGCAACCAAGACCCCCAGAGCTCGACGGCAAATGTCCCTTTTCTTTTCTTTTTCCTCTACTGAAAATATACATTTTTTTTAAGTGTTCGTCCTCGGGAATTATATACATTTTTCTTCACACTGGGAGCAGAGTATTTGAGGGAGGTCCCGTGCCCAGCCGTGGGGAAAGACCTCATCAATTTCCAACTCTGAGGACGCCCCCGGGTGTTGTTCCTGATGACAGAAGAAACTTGCGATGCAAGGCTGTGCTGCTGGACCCAACACCAGCGTCGGGAGGTTCTCCCAGGGTGTTGTGTGATGGAAGACTGTGTTGCCAGCCAGGCACCAGCGTCAGAAGGCTCTCCCAAGGTGTTGTGTGATGGAAGACTGTGTTGCCAGCTAGGCACCAGCGTCAGGAGGTCCTCCCAGGGTGTTGTGTGATGGTAGACAGTTTTGCCAGCCACCCACCAGCGTCTGCCTCACAAGATGGATGGCCACTGTGTTCAACACGAACCCCACACACAAGCATGTGGCTCTCTAACACTCTCACTCTCTCTCCTCTCCTTCCCCTCTCACTCCCGCTCTCCTCTCCCCTCGGTTACGCTTGGCCAAAAGAGAACTGGACGCCCTTGCAGACTCTGCCCCGAGGGCGCCACTCGTTCGTGACCTGCTGCGTGAGGAGAGACCTAGGAAGGAGGGAGGCTGTATTCAGTAATGGGATAAGTTCCTGCACATGATGAAGGAGTGGAGACTGTCTAATGTGAGGGAAGTCTGGAAGGTTGTGGGGGCGGCTAGGACCGCCAGCTGCTGTGGTGGGCGGTGGTGGGGACCTCCAGCTGCTGTGGCGGGCGATGGTGGGGACTTCCAACTGCTGTGATGGGCGGTGGGGGACTGTCTGGCGATGGTGGTGGGCACGTGCACCTCTCTTACCACCTGTCACATGACGTACACCTCTCCTGCCGAGTGTCACGTCACGTGCACCGCTCCCGCCAACTGTCACGTCACGTGCACCTCTCCTGCTACCCGTCACGTCACGTGCAACGCTCCTGACAACTGTCACGTCACGTGAACGTAAGCCATTACCACGTCCAATAACTTGAACACGTCACTTAAACTCAATTCTGCTCCACCACCCAGACATCTCTCTGTGGCAGCGAATGACATTTTCTCTTTTTTTTTTACCGCTAGCCGCATGGGATGACCCCATCTCCGGCACCTGTCACCTTACATATACACCCTCCCCTCTGACGCCACAGAAGTTCCTGCCATATCCACCCTCCCCAACCACCCCCTTGTCGCCCATATCGACCTGAGGGAGGAAGGATATGCTGTGTGTCTCCACCCCCTACCAGTTCTCCTCCCCACAACTTGTCTCTCGCCCCTTCCCACAGCCTAATCTCCCTCCCCACCCTCTTTCCACCTTCCCTCCACCTCTCCCTACTTCCTAATCCACGCCTGTCCTCCTCCTCTCCTCCACATCTGTGTCACCCTCCCACTTCCTCAACCTTCTCCCTCCACCCACTTCCTTCTCTCCACCATTCTGAGCCTCAACCGCCAGTTGCACCTCCTCTTCCCTTACCGATACATCACGACTCCTCATTCAACAGCCTTCTCCCCTTCGCTTCCTCCATCAAGTGAACCTTTCCCACAATTCCTCTCTCGATCACTCACCGCCTCAGTTACGCCGTAACAGCCACTCGTCACCTCGCCTGAACCAAGTCTACTATGATTTCCATCGCTCATTGAGAGCGACAGAAACAATGAACCTTTCTCCTGTCCTTTGCGTCACACCAATCCGTCAACTTTACCGTCAGTCTTCAGTTCAGTGGAATGCTTGTACATCCCTCATTACTTCAAACAAAGCCTCATATGAACCCTATATCTACTGAGCCATCTTCGTTTCGTTTGTCAAACCAACTCAGAGCCTATTGGCTCTTTGGTAATACCTCACACGAAACCTCTGACCTCAACTGACCTCTTGTCCGTTGCCTCTAAATCTGACGATGGTGGTCTCTGTTTTCTGTCAACTCGACTCAATCTTTTCCATCAAGCGCCACATCATTCTAAGTACCTTAGTCTTGTATCTGGCCTCACAAATGAACTCTCTCTGCTTCGCCTGACACCGAATTTGACTCCAGCGCTGACTCAGCTGACCTTGAGCGAATCTCCCCATCTAACCTGACACCTCTCTCTTACCTGACACCTCTCACATGACACTGTACCTCCCTCTCACCTGACACCTCTCATATGACACCGTACCTCCCTCTCACCTGACACCTCTCACATGACACCGTACCTCCCTCTCACCTGACACCTCTCACATGACACCGTACCTCCCTCTCACCTGACACCTCTTACATGACACCGTACCTCCCTCTCACCTGACACTTCCTTCGTCCATGTATTTCAGCGAGTGATCATGAAAATGGACTCTCTACCATCGCCTCTGATGAAGCTCTCTGCCTCTAAAGCTGAAGATTTCTTTTCCCTCACCACCGAACACACACACACACACACACACACACACACACTAACAAGCTCAACAGCTCACAAGCCTCTATTGTGCACTGAGGCTAAATTTACTCGGTGTGTGTATTGAGTTAAGTCTGGGTGAGGCAGCCCAAGATCCCTGACCCCTGAAGACTACTGCGCAACCTGAGGTGCCCCATTTCCATCTTCTTCTCGCTTTGATTTACCCCATTTCTTAACTCTTCTCGTCCTGAGGTACCACCGTGAAAGCCAAAACGCTCATTCAGCTCCACTCGAAAAAGCAATCCATTCCCCTTCAATGCTCAATACTAAGTTCTAAAGCACAATCAGTCCTTCACCTCTTGCATATACTTAACTCTCATCCGTCTTTAATCCAATCCCTTAAACTCTTTAACACGGTCTTAAACCTCGCACCCCCCATTCCTTCTTTCGCTTTGGCCACCCTCTCACGAACTCCGGAAATTACCCCCTTGAACTTTCCGGAACCATTCTACCTCCTCCTCTTTCAACCTGGTCGCATTGACAGCCAGATTGCTCAGGTTTCTCTTATCAAAGAGAACGCATTATCTCTCCCTGCTTTTCATCCAGGCTATATCCATGCACTTCAAACACCCGAGCCTGAGGCTTCGGAGGACATACCCTCGCCCGGCTCTTCTCTCTTCTCTTCTCTGGGCATGTTCTTAAGAAATGATAATTCAAGAGGGGAGGATTTCCAACTCCTCTCACTCCCATCCCTTTTAGTCGCCTTACACTCAGGAGATGCATGCGTGGATTTCTTGCTCCCCTATCCCCATGGATAAGAAGGAAAACCTGTTGAATGTCTTAGATGATAGAGTGGCGGATATTGGGCGTTTGGGACGAGTGAAAGAGTACAGGCGAACGGTATGGTGAAAAGAGAGGAAGTAGTGAAAACCTCGTGTAAGGTGAAGTGTGGCAAAGCTGCAAAAGTGGATGGGTTTACATTCTCTTTTTCTAAGAAAGGAGTAACAGCATTGTTTACTGGTTAGTCAAGTTGTTCGACAATTGTATGGCCGAAAGTGAGGTGTATGAGGACTGGCGGAAAGCGTGTATATTATGGATATACAAAGGCAAGAGTAACAAAAGTGAATGAGCGAATTAGAGTGGCATAATTCCTTTGAGTGTATCTGGTTAGGTGTGTCGGAGAGTGGTGATTGAGAGGGAGGTGGCATGCACAGGAGATCAGAGTGGGGAGGAACAATGTTGTTTCTGGAGTAGTTTATAATGAGTGTGGACCAAGTGTTTGCTCGAAGACATATGTATGTGGAGTAGTACCTGGAGAAAGAGAGTAAACTGCATGTAGGGATTTATGGATCTGGAGAAAGCATGAGACAGCCCCGACGGAGAGGGCTTGTGGATGTGGAGTAAATAGAAAGTTGGTAAACACAATGAGGAGTTTTTACACGGAGAGTTTGGCGCTCGCGTAAATACGATAGATGGTATATGATAGATTCCCGGTGACGTTGGGTCTGCATGAACGAGTACTTTCGCCATGTCTCTTTAGTCTGTTTATGGACGGGGCAGCGAGGTACTGCTGTAAGTGAATGCAAGGGTCTCAAAGCGAGGGACAGATTTACCGTATGCTGGAGGTGGTAGAGTATGGGAGGTGAATCAGTTGCTGTTTGCAGATGATGCGGCTCCAGTCGAAGACCTCAGAGGAAAATTTCCTAGGCTGA
>JAUUDW010633261.1:0-11200 GCA_032361385.1 Panulirus guttatus
TATATATTAGAAGGAGGTGGATTGCGTTTAGTCTTTTCAAGGACCTTCTAGCCCCGAAGGATTTCACCATTCCTCTCTGCTCCTGGGTGGACAGCAGTCTTAGACACGTGGAGCCCCTTAAAAAAAGAATTCTGTCTTTTCATAAAAAAGAAAGAGAATACTATATCGACAAAAGCGCCTCTCGTATTAATGGAATCACAATTCTATCAAACTTCTTGTTTCTTTGTCATACTGATAGAAAAGCAATATTGATATGGGAAAGAAACGGCTAGTGAATAAATAGCCACGTGACATTTCCGCAGACAAAAATAATGTCATCGGTATTTCATAAAGGCTAGAATTATACATATATACATTTATATTACCGCCGTCTGTTGCTGATGAAAGATGCAGGCACACAAATTGCATGAGAGAGAGAGAGGGAGAGAGAGAGAGAGGAGAGAGAGAGAGAGAGAGAGAGAGAGAGATAGGGAGAGAGAGAGTATTTACTCACTCTACGAGTACTTACGACAGGAAAATGCTAAGACTTACGAAGAACGAGTCGTGTGAGAGTTATGGGTTGTCAAGTGTTATGTGTGTGAGATGGCGGGATGCAATTGCACGCATGCTCGTGGACGTCATATCAGTAGCCCATGTGTGGGGTGGGGCAAAAAGAAAAGGGACCTACCTGGGCCATAAGAGTGAAACTCGATAGCCGCTGAAGTGCTGACTCTCTGCAGAGCCGTCACCGACCCCTCCGACAGTCACCAGGTGGGTAGTAATAGTAATATCTCCCTGGTCGGTGGCTGAAAGAGAGAGAGAGAGAATTCTATATCAGTGCTAAGAATAAAGGATATAATTAAGAATCTAAGAAATATGGTGAACCTCGCAAAAATTAATTTCTTTAACCGCCAGAATATTTATCTTTATTTGATTAAACGAAACTTCTGAGTCAATTATGTTTCCTTTCTGGGGAAAATGACGAGCCATTAGGTAGGGAAGAAGCATGCGCAGTGTGCGTTGAAGGTCCTGGTCATACGGACAGCATCAGATCTTTATCATTTACCCTTATAATGTACAGGTGACTAAGGCAAATCACTTTTCTACTTTCACTTACGAATATTTTCTTTAGCTCTAAAGATACTCTCTAGATATATGCACCATTCCTGCCAACTTAGGATCGTTACTTCCAGCTGAGTTCGTCCACCCGCTCTCGCCCCCTCGGCACGTCAACTTTGGCACTATGGTGCTCCTCACTGATCTTCCTCGCACAGCTTTTGCATCGACTTTCCTTAAGGTCAGTACTCCCTCGCCGGTCGGGCTGTCTCTACGTATGATGAGCGTTTAGCAGAAGCCGTCTTGGCTAGGGCGGAGTTCTTGGTCCCTCATTCTACATCACGGTTAATCGTACTTTCAGGAAAAGAGCATATTACACCACCGATTTTTTTTCCCCCTTCCAGAACCTCATCCTGTCCTCATTCGCGAAGGGTAGCATGACGTCACGAAAGAAACTGAGCCGATTTGACTTCTATTCTCATCCAAAACCTTCTCCAATAACTCTCACAATTTTACTCTTCCTCCTCTTCTCTGACCTAATTAGTCTATTGATAATTCTCCTGCTGATAAAGCCGCTCTTTTTGGCACCTCATTTTCCTCTAACTTAAATTTCTGTGATTCCACATCTCGTCCTTCCTCTCTCCCCTCCTCCTACTGAACATATACCCTCTCTTGTATTCTCCTACAACAGTGTCTTCACAATAACCTCCAAGCGGCAGGCGGACAAGGCGTATGGTCAAGATGGCATACTTCCTACTGTCCTGCAGCCAGAGTTGCAGGACTATATATTACCTGATGAACAGCGGTATTTTCAGAATTAGAGGCATGAAAAGAACACCACTGTTTTGTCATTCACTTTGATTAGATTGTGTAATGAACTATTTTCTTAATTGCGACGATGATGGTGATGTGGAGCCCTGTCTGTAGGTTCAAGAGCTGGGATATTAGTTCTTAATTCTTGTATTCTGGATCGACTGAATATGACCTGGACAAAATCTTGATAGGTAGACCGTGACGTAGTCAAGGTGACTTTTAGTTTCTTTTCGTCAGCAGGGGAGGCCTGTAGGTAACGCAAGGACTTAGCTGATGTGCGATCCTGCTGGTAAAAACCTCACCGATATTCCAAGGATGGTGTTGGTAGACACGCCACATCCAGAGAATCTCTCTCATTTTCTTATCTTGTATAACATATCGATGGGAACGGATCTGGAGCAACCCCTATGATGTGAGACATGTAGAACCTCCCACACTTAATCCGACGTGGGTGAGGGGTAGAGTTCTGCTAACATTCCGGTATGTTTATAATGCTGGTGATTATACGGCAAGGCGACCCCGTAATTGGCTGGGGCCTTAGGTCAACGAGTGTATGAGGTTGGCACCTTACGAAGACGAACGCTGATGATCTCGTGATGAATAAGATAACGAGACCGCTCGCAAGGGGTTGCCAAGTGGAAGCCGAATTCGAGGAGGTTCCGAAGTGATGACGCATTTACGAGAGGTTATAAATCTTACGTTACTAACTGTAAGTGGGTGTGGAGATGGACGGTATGGAGGGTTAGGGAAGAGAGTGAGTATAGAGAAAGGTAGGGAAGGGATGGCTAAGGGGGCTGGAGAATATAGAAGGATAGTTTAAGGTAACATTGAGGAGGTGTTTGGAACAGAGTAGGGCAACGAAGAGTAGAGCAGGATGAAGAAAAAGATTGAGAATATGGAAGAATGGGGAAGGATCTCGAGTTATAACTCAGGATAAATATGGGTATTAGAGACCAGTGGAAGGCGAAGGGGAAGAGGTGCACGTATCATTAGAAGAGAAAGGACATACCATGGTGAGAGGGGCATAAGAGAATGTGCTATGCATAAGGGACGTTTTGAGAAACAGAAAGGGTAGAAAATGGAAATGAAAAAAAGTAACAGTTAAAGATGGAGAAGGTTGTCGATGGAGAAATAGAAAGGGCTAAAGGTGAAGAAAACATAAAAGGAAAAGAGTAAGAAACAGGGTATTGTGATATCGAATAGTAGAAAAAGGCGTGGATGAAAAATGAAAATGAGATTGACTAGAAAAATCAAGGGGCAGGAGTGAGGAACAGCTAATGCTGTGGGTCAGAAACAAAGAGAGCCAGCAAGGCTGGGTACAGCAAGGAAGGACAGAGGTTAGATATCTAGTGGAACCTGAGCACAGTGAAGAAAGGAAGAAGTAAGAGAACAAAGATTATAAATGAATTTTAAACAGGTTCAGATGATAGCTGAGAGGAAGAGGATGATTAGTTGGATAAAGTTAGCAGGTCAGATGAACAATGAAACAAATGGAGCAAGGAAGACATGATAAGGGTTAAACGTGGGTACAGAGACTGCGCGACAAGACAGATGGAAAGGGAATGAAATGAACGTGGAAAAGGAAAACGACAGAGGCAGGACAGCATCTCTGACAGACAGAGCGGGGCGGAGCTGCAGACTGAGCAGGAAAGGCATGAGTAGGACTGTATGAAGGAACAGAGGCAGAAAAACATGAGAGAAAGAGCAGGACAAACTGCACTTCGTCGTCGTGAATTTAAGGAAACGTATCCACACACTGAACAAAGTCTTGTTAATGACTTGAATATAATGAATGATGAAGAGCAGGTTGTTGAATGATTCCCTGAAAAGATTTGCAGTGGTTAGTGCAACGACGTTAACGAATAGGCTTCACTGTTCAGTCACGAAGATTAGATAAGAAATCCTAGGAAATGTTGCTGCTCATAATTAAGGAAACAAGTAAGCGAGAGGGATATGGTGAAAATGGGGTTACATATCACCAAATACAGAGGTACAACTCAGACATTATAAGTGCTTAGCAATTAGCACCGCAAAATTTAGGTGTATATATTAAAGTACTCGATAAATCAAGGTCAGGAAGAGATTACGTGTGATTAGTGAGATGTAATTCAATGCAGTTTAATCGGTGTATAAGAACATTTTCCTAAATATGGTTAGAAAAAAAGAGATCTAGGAGAAGACGATAAAACACGTGAGTTTTGGCACAAGTCTACGCACATTGATGGACCGATGTACGTATGAGAATGAGGAACGTGAGCGCTTGGAGGAGAGGAGTGGAACCCAAGCTGGCGGAAAAGGTGGGTAGCTACATGACTGGGAGAAAAGACGAATGGTTGGATGAGAGGAACGTACGTGGAGGATTGGGGTGGGTGGCGACGTGGCAAAACTGTGTGGGAGTGATGGGTAGCAAAGGGGGAGAGATTGATCACGCGGTAAGGACGGTGGGTGGTGGGTGGCCAAGTGGGTGGGTGGCAAGGTAGCGGGTGAGCTGGAGGAAGGGTGGCAGGTAGCTAATTAAAAATGATTGAGGCTGAGAGCGGAGGTGATTAGTTAGGCGTAGGATACGGCCGTCCGTGTGGGACCCACCGACTTATCAATGAATGAGGCTCTTTGTTTAATGAACTATTTCTAAACGTTTCTTTGTTTAGAAAGGGAAAAGAGTTCTGTGTACTCGTATAGCGTCGTCTTGTGAACTTTCTTGACCTGTGTCGATATTCTGGTATAAGGCAAGGCGAGCGACTGTGTTCATCGCAGAAAAACATTTAGACTCATCTGATACATGTTGTCGAGTGTAAGTGAAAGGTGGACATGATTTGTGTTTTTGGAGTGAACGCCGGCGACCTCAGTGTACGTGAAGTAAAACGAAATAACAGCAGCCTGGGTCTGTACGGGGATATAGACAGCCACTGTAGTGCTGGCTCACTTCGCCACTGTCATTAATCCCCCTCCAGTGCCCAAGGGTATTGCCTCCCTAGTCGGTGGATGCCTGCCAGCGTGTAATTACCTATTTTTACTGTACGGGGAGGGAATTTTACACTCGTGGGACCCTGTCTCTTGACCATTCTCTCCCGTCATATAATTTCTTTAAATTCAGTTATGCTGTCTGCATTGACCGTGTCCTGTTTGTACTGAAGGAGGAGGGAGGTCTATACTCGTGGGGCACCAGTTCTGTAAATATCTCTATCGTTCAGCTTTTAAAAATCCTGTACGTGTTCATAATCTCATTACTCAGTTTATAATCATGCACTTCTCCAGTATTCTAAAAGCACTTCATTATAAAGAAGTTTTATAAAGTCTTAGAAAGAGTTTTTTCTTAATTTCATTATTTTGGCATCTAGACGCTGTATCCCTTCATCATTCGAAGAACAGTTTACTCTCAACGTCATCCACTTGATTTAAACGTAAGACATGTAACTTTTCTTTGAAACTCAGTTATCTGATTCTTAGCACCATTTTTGTTGCCCTCCTCTGAACATTCTCTACTGTTTCTCTGTGCTTCTTCAAGTGCGATGACCAAACTTAATAAGGTATTGTGGCTTTGGCCTAATTTAGGATGTCAACAGCTTGTTCAATATTTTGTTTTCAATATACGGGAATATATTTTCAATATATCTCAGCAGGCAGTTAGTTTTCTCAACAAATTCCCTAAAGTGGGATTTCGGCAACAGTTAATTAAGGACGATGTTGACTCCCAAATCCCCTCACACGCAGAGATTCCTACATCTTATTTCCTGATAGATGAGACTCACAATGAGGCTTCCTTTCGCTGAGTCTCATCCTCACAATTGCGATTCATCAGCTTTGGAGGTTGTCTAGGTCCCCCAGTGAGTTGATGCTCTCCTCTTCGGATTTTACTTCCCTCACGACCTTAGTATCACCCTCAGCCCTTCTGGCAAACCATTCAAGATCAAGAAGAACAGTGGAGACAGGACAGGACCTTGCAACAGGTCACTGATGACCTTAACCCATTTTGAGTAGGCCCGTCTTACATACGACCTTTGTTCCGTTCCAATAAGGGAATATTCTCTCCATCGAAGGAGGCAACTCCCTTACCATTCTTCTGTGTGGCACAGTGAGAAAAGCTTTCTGGCAGACAATCTACCCAGTCTTTGCTTTAGTCTAAATGGAGCTCACTCTCTCATAGAAATATGAGAAGTTCATTGCTTATGACCTCCATTCCCGAAATACGTATTGGTTCTCAATTCCGTAGTTACTCGTCCATAAGAAGTCATCCGTTTGCTCTCTGATCATCTTACCCAGTATCTTATAGACCAAGCTTGTCAGGGAGATATGCTGTCGCTGGGCTGATCCACGGCATAGGATTCGGTCAAGGTAAACCGTACAACAATCTGTAGGGCTTAGCCGTGCATGGTAGTAGTCGCTACCTTCTTTACGTTATACGTCCATGATGTATAAAACCTGAAGCCTAAAATTCCTAAAGAACGTAAATGATGAAACCCTTCTTAATTTCATCCGCTGTTGTTAATAGTTTATGGCATTATTTCTTTTTTCTCGGGAACGCTGATAGATCTTTGTATACCAGATTATAACATAACGTTACTCATTCCAGTTCTAGAGAGTAGCATACACATCACCGCATATTAGGGCATGGCTGCCAAGCAGAGGGGTTAATTAGATCAGGACATTTTTTTCTTTCTTAATATTACGGATAGCGGAAACAGTACTGCCATTGTTGCTGTATTTCCTACTCCTTTTGCTGTAATATAAAAAAGAGGAAACTGAGTTACTGCACATTGTAGAATGTAAGTTGCACGGTCTTACAAAACTCGTGAAGAACAGAATACAAAAACACGGCAAGAACAATGGACAACAGAGAACGGAACAAAGCAGCTGAAACACAGGCTATGTTATGAAGCAGTATGCCAACCAACAGTGGCTGCAGGACTTCCTTTCAAGTCTCGTCCACACCAGTCACTCATTCACCAGTCATTCATTCTCAATCATATTCCAGTCATTCTTTCTTTCATCCTTCCACAACTGCTACTTCATCATTTACATAAGCAGTCACTTTGTCCTTTTTTCCTTCCTTGTCTCATTATTTCACTTACGTTTCCTCATTCCTAAGACACTCCACCTTTTCTCACTTTTACGTTTTCTTTAGGTCTACCACTCTATCCCTCGTTCACCAGATTATTCACTTGTTCAGATACATTATTTACTCCGCCACTTTTTTTCTTTTTTTTGCCTCCCTGAACTTGCCATCATCACCCATTCTCAGTCACTCCTCCCCAGTCGCCATTGCTTATCATTATTACTCCTTTCCTCTCTTTTAACCCACTCAGACAGCATCTCTCATTGACTACCACTGTCTTTCAATATTTTTTCTGTATCATTCTTCCCCTTCCCATATCGCCTCCACTCCGAAAACGTTCCAACCCATGAACTCTCCCATCCAGCACCGATCTCTGTCACCTTTTCCATTTAACACTCGCTCGATTACATTTTCAACCACTTCTCACTCTGAACACACTCCTTATCCAAGGCCCTTTCCCTTCAACACTTGACCATTTCACATCTTGTCTCCTCTTCCAGAAATTCCTTTCCTCAAACACTACCCTTTCCTCTTTACTTCCCCCTTTATCATTCATCTTCCCTCCTTCCAAAACTTCCTTTTCCTTTCTCCGCTCCTTCCCTCCAACACCCCGTCTGCTGCCTTTCCCTCCCTCACTCCACCTCCTCACCTTCTCCTAAAATTGCCTCGTCCCACATTCTTCTGCCTCCACAGTTGTCACTTAGTCACTCCTCCTTCCCCTCACCATCGCCTATTTACGACTCTTACCATCACTCTTTTCACTCCTCATCGTCACTCTCCCTGCCCCTCACCGCCACTCTTCCTGTCCCTCACTGCTGCTCCTCCTGCCCCTCGACGCCATTCCTCTGGTCACTACTACTCTTCCACACCCTCCTCCTCTCTCCTCAGATCCACGCGTTCCATCTGCTGGTCTGGCATTCACCACGGTGCTTTACCCTATCCTGATACCTGCTATAGCTTGACCATCTATCATCTTACTACCACGTAAACACCCTGGTCGACCAGAGTGAGGTTTAAGCTATAGCTCCCCCTAACTAAACGAGAGTTTTCCCAGTGCTGTGTATGATTGCCCAATCGAGAGCAGGTTAACCTGGAAGACATTTTCTTTAGAAAATATGTTCTTTTAGAAAAAATTACCTGAACTATAAGAGACACTTCTCAGATTTGACGGGAACTGGCTATTGGGACTTGAGCTTTGCATAATAATCCTTTTTTTTTCTTCGTTTATGTTCTAGTTGATAGTAAATTGTTAAGTGTAAAGGTATGGTATGACATTTTCTAAAAGGTTTTATTTTCGAAGTATGCCTAAAAAAATTGTACACAGCGTATTCTTAATGAATCCCAAGGACCTAAATGTTATCAGACTTTTCATTTATTTTCTTACAAAGGAACAAAACTTAGGTCTTTTTTTGCAAATACGGTTCCATGATAGTGCATTCACGACTGCTTATTTTTTTTACAGATATCTTTTCGATAATCTGTTTAAATTCTTTTGTGTTAACACGTAAATGGGATTAAGGCTCAGTTCATAGAATCTGTTAAAGAATTATTGATATTGTGGCTTAAGATAATGTAATTCACTCTTCTTTAATACATCTTCATTTTCTATAAAGTTCTACAGGAACCGTGATACATCTCATGTACTCGGTATTCATGAATATCATCAAGAATTTTCGTTTTCTAAGATTAGCTCCTACTTGCTGAATCATACAGTAGGCTCCGCAGGAGGCGTATTTTTTCTCCAAATCATCATCGTTTACCTCCCATGACATCTTGACGCTCCATTGCTTTTCATCATGTCTTAGTTCTGATCTAGAAAAATATTTAGCTGCTTTTTCCACACGTACATCACGATCAGCTCTCAGGGTTTCACCCTGTGGATTCTGATGAGTCAGCGTTGCACGATAAAATCGCGACGTAGATATATACAGTTGCCACGCTGTGTCTGCCAGCGATACCACGTACACACACACACCTGTGCTGTACACGTCAGTGTGCTCATGTGTACTTAGTGGGTAACATGGGGAATAGGGAGAGGTCAGCATGCACGGAGGTGCCAACGATGATCTGCTGGTAAGTGTTAAAGGGCGACTGGTAGCGGTTATGGAGGGATTGTGGAACATTTTTATGAGCATGGGTAGTGGGGACAGGGTCATGAAGGGCTTCTCTGTCTGTATCTGTGTGCATTGCCTCCTCCTCACGACGCCTCACCATTCGGGAGGACAGATGGTAGATAATTCTATTTAACAGTCAGACGGCTAATTTATGCGGTTACAGTCAAGAGCAGGCCAGAGTGTGGATTGCTTTGGTCCACTTCGCTCACTTCCACTCGCTTCCCACGCCTTATGTAGATTCTGAGACTATTCCTGAAGTTCTCTCCTAATCAGTGGGTTGCAATCGATACCTGCAAGTCTTGCCTGAAAACTAAGTTGTTGAGCTAAATTTTAACAGTGGTGATATCACCAGTAAGAGCAGTAATAGCATCATGAAGAGCCCCACCACTAGCAATATCACCATAAGAGCTCCATCAGGAGTCATATCACTATCAAGAGCCCCACTGCTAGCAGTGTAACCAGAAATTCACTACCAGTAGGCATTTCATCGTAAGGACCTGAAACGCAAGTGTAGCCGTAAGTGGACACGAGTTGCTGTTCGTTTAAGATTAGAAGAATATGTACGCTAATGTTGTCAGTACAATCTAAAGGTGAATTTCTTTCCAATTTGGTGAGATTTTGGTCAAGTGATCCTGTGAAAATTCCGCCCGCGAAATTTAAAACATCAAATGAATAAATGCAGTAGTGCCAATTAAGGCTGGCTGCTGTATTGTGTTTATTTGTGAGCAAAATAATGCTATCCTCGCATAAGATTGATTTGTGCGACAATGCTCAGTTTGATAAGCAATTAGTAACTACTTTCTGAATTTTTTTGAAGTAGCAGCCAGCATTCTGATATGCTAGTATTTCGAAAATCCTGACTGACATTTCTTCATTGGCTTTCTCTTGAATTTCTTCGTTTAGGTCATGGAAGGGGCAGTCATATATCTGTGGCTGATTTGTCGCGATTATGCCCGCTGCCGCTGGGCAACGCGACGTGGCAGCGGTCTCCAGCAGGAGGTGGTGTCAGCCGGTGTCGCTGGGATGTTCCACGTTACATAATATGGACGGAGGCGCTGGGTACAGAGGGACGATGCACGTGCATAATCGTAACGCATTTCGACCCCCCCATAACAGCGCCTGATGATAGAGTCCGTATCGCCACAGCGCGGGTATAAACGACGCGACAGTCTCATCGCGTGTCACTTGGATGGATCACGAGCAGCGAGCTCTGATCGGTACTTTGCCTCTCCGGTGAAGGCTATACCCGAGTTTTTGTACGCCACCCTCTCTATCTGCCTTGCCTTAGAGGCACGCCATCTGGGGGTATCTTGCCATTGCCCAGGGGCATAATGGGCCCAGGGACAATAAAAACAGCTTCGTAGAACTCCTCCGAGAAAATGCTCCGGCAGGAGTGAGGTGGTTGTGTGGTTACGGTAAAAGATAGGTGGCAGGTCTGTAGACACTGTGCGAGTACGACTGAACTTTGGCCCTTGCGAGAGTGAGGAAGGTCTGTGACGGTGGAAAGAGTGTGGCAAGTCTGTAGCAATGTCAGGATTGAAGGAAAAATGTTGAAGTATGGCAGGAGGGTGTTGATCCTGGCACTGCAGTAAGGATATGGTAATGATGCGAGTGAGGAAGTAGATTTTGGTAGTCACGTGATAGTTATACAGTAGTCCTGAGAGAACAGTGTTATTGGCAGTCATCTGGTAGTCACGTTTTACTCGTGTCATAGTCTTCCAGTACTTGCGTGGTGGCAGTGAAGCAGTCATGTGGAAGTCAAATGATAAATCCTGAAGAAACCATACGGTAGTCGTGACAGTAGCTGTGCAGAACTCTTCTAGCAGTGGTATGAAGGTCAAGAGGTAGTCATGAGTATCTGTGTTTGGTCATACGATAGTCGCTGAGTAGGACATGAAGTATTATCCACGGTGAGCGTGTTTGGTAGTCATGCTGCTTTCGTATGGTAATTATACGGTAGTCTCATGGTGGTCTAATTGTAATTACATGACAGACGCACGCTGGCACTATGGTAATCGTATGGTAATCAATCCCACGGTAGGCGTATGGTAGTGCACATGGTGGTCGTATGGCAGTCACGCAGAAGTCGCAGAGATTTTGCATGAGAATCTGTGTGTGTCAGACTGGTCATAAGACAGTTTGTGTGGTGGTCAGTCGTTCGTCATGTGGTAGTGACACACACTCT
>JAUUDW010633272.1:0-11200 GCA_032361385.1 Panulirus guttatus
TCACAAACTTCATTATGATCATCATGATCCAGTCACCCTACACACGTTATGTTTCCCGTTGAAAGTCTGATCCAATTAGAAGTTATTATCATCATCATGACCCAGTCACCACACACACATCATAGTCATCACATACGTAATTATGATCATCCTGACGCAGTCACTCTACACATATCCTGGTACTCGTGCAAGTCATTATGATCATCACAACCAATCACAATCAACATGTCATGGTCCACACGCATGTCATTATGATCATCCCGACCCAGTCACCCTGCACACATCATGGTCCATATGCAAGTCATTATAATTATCACGACCCAATCATCCTAAACATATCATGGAATACAATGATACGTCAATGTGATCATCATGGACCAGTCATCCTACACACATCATGGTCATGACTTACGTCATTATGATCATCATGACACAGTCAACCTACACACTTCAGGGTCCAAACACACCTTGTTATGATCATCATGACCCAGTCACCCCACAAACATTATGGTCCAAAACAAGGTCATTATGATCAACCCGACCCAACCACCCTAAACATATCATAGTCCATATACACACGTTAATATGATCATCAGGACCCAGTCACCCAACACATATCATGGTCCACTTGTATATCATTATGATCATCAGGAACCAATCACGCTAAACACATCATGGTTCACAGCACGTCATATTGATCATCACGAAACAGTCACGATATACATATCAAGATCATCCCACAAGTCATTTTGATGAACTTGGTGCAGTCACCCTAACCATATCATGGTCCCTACGCACGTCATTATAACCATCATCATCCAGTCACCCTACACACATCATGCTCCACTTTGTACGTCATTATGATCATGACTACCCAGTCACCCTACACACTTCATGTCACTACACACGTCATTGTGATCAAGAGTCAGACACCCTACAAACATCATGGTCATCAAAAACTTTATTATGATCATCATCATCCAGTCACCCTTCACACATTATGTTCCACGTTGTAAGTCATTATGATCACCATTACCCAGCCAACCTAAACACATTCTGGTCCAATTACAATTCGTTATTATCATTATGACCCAGTCACCATACACACATCATGGTCATCAAATATGTCATTATGATCATCATGGCCTAGTCACCCTGCACACACAATGATCAATATGCACGTCATTATCATCATCATGATCCAATCACCCTAAACATATCATGTAACACAAAGATACGTCAACATCATCATCATGGCCCAGTCAACCTACACACATCTTGTTCATGACATACCTAATTATGATCATCATGACACAGTCACCCTACACACATCAGGATCAAAACACAAGTCCTAATGATCATCATGACCCAGCCACCCTAAATATATCAGGGTCCACATATATATGTCAATATTATCATCAGGACCCAGTCACCCTACACTCATCAATGTCCACATAAAAGTTATTATTATCAACACGACCCATTCACCCTAAACACATAATGGTCCTCAGGCACGTCATTATGATCACCACGAACCAGTCATCCTACGCACATCATGGTCATTACACAGCGCATTATGATCATCATGAACCAATCATCCTACAAGGAGCAGGGTTCATACACACGTCATTATGATCATAATGACCCAATCACCCTACGCATATCATGGTCCATACGCACATCATTATGGTCGCCAGGATCCACTCAAAAGCACATCTCATATCCATACATATGTCATCATTACCATAACGACCCAGTCACCCTTCGTACATCATGGTGCGCCCACACGACGTTATGATCATCATGACCTAGTCACCTTTCATACATCATGGTCCACATGCAAATCATTAGGATAATCACGACCCAATCACCCTACATAGATTATTATCGACATAAAAGTCATCATAATCATCACGACCCAACCACCCTATACACATCACGGTCATCACACACGTCAAGACAATCATTATGACCTGGTCGCTCTACACACATCCTGGTCCTCGTGCAAGTCATTATGATCATCACGACCCAGTCACCCTAATCATATCATGGCCGACACACACGTCAATATGATCATCATGACCCAGTCTTCGTACACACATATAGGTGCATATGCAAGTCATTACGATCATCACGACCCAATCACCCTAAACATATCATGGTCCACACGCATGTCATTATGATCATCACGACCCAGTCACCATACATATATCAGGGTTCACACACACGTCAATATGATCGTCATGACCCAGTCGCTGTATGCATATTATAATCTAAACGCTCCTCATTATGATCATCACGACCCAGTCACCCTACATACATCATTTCCATACTCACATACTTATGATCATTATGATCCAGTCACCCTACACACATCATGGCCCAGGTTTAAAGTCATTATGATCATCAAGACCTAGTCACCCAACACACATCATGGTCTACATATAAGTAATTATGATCACCAAGAACAAGTCACCCTACACACATCATAGTCATTACATACGTCATTATGATCATCGTGACCCAATCACCTTACAGACATCATTATCCATATCCAATTCATTTTTATCCTAACGACCAATCATCATAAACCTATCATGGTCCACATACACGTCATTATGATCATCCCGACTTACTCGTCCTACACACATCATGGAGCATATGCAGACATTATAACCATCACGACCCAATCACCCTAAAATATCATGTTACACAAAGACGCTCAATATGATCATCATGGCCCAGTCATCCTACACACATCATGGTCATGACATACGTCATTAAGATCATCTTGACACAGTCACGCTATACACATCAGGATCCAAACATACGTCATCATGATCATCATGACCCAGTCACCCTACTCACAAACAAGGTCATTATGATCATCACAACCCAATCACCCTAAAGACTTCATGGTCCACATACACACGTCAATATGATCATCAGGATCCAGTCACCCTACACACATCATGGTCCACATACAAGTCATTATGATCATTGCAACCCATTCACCCTAAATACATCATGGTACACACGCAAGTCATTATGATTATCACGACCCAGTCATCCTAAACATATCCTGGTCCAGACTCACGCCATTATGATAATCAAGACCCAGCCATCATACATACATCAGGGTTCACATACACATCATTAGGATCATCATGATCCAGTCACCGTACACATATTATGATTAGCACGCTCCTCATTATGATCATCACGACCCAGTCACCCTACACATATCATTTCCATACCTACATCATTATGGTCATCATGACTCAGTAACCTTAAAAACATCAAGGTCCACAAAAAACACTATTATTATCATCACGACCCAGTCACCCTAAACTTATTATGGTCCACATATACACGTCAATATGATCATCAGGACCCAGTCACCCTAGACACATCAATGCCCTCATACAAGTCATTATGATCATAACGCCCCATTCACTCTAAACACATCATTGTCTACACGCACATCATTATGATGACTACGACCCAGTCATCCTACACACATCATGGTCCTTATACACCTCATTATGATCATCATGACCCAGTCACCCTACAAACAGCAGGGTTCACGCACATGTCATTATGATCATAATGACCCAATCAAATTACATGTAACATGGTCCACACGCACATCATTATGGTCGCCACAAACTAGTCACAAATAGACCTCATGTACATACAGAAGTCATTATTACCATAACGACCCAGTCACCCTACATACATCATGGTGCATACACACGACATTATGATCATCATGACCCAGTCACCCTACATATATCATGGTCCACATGCAAATCATTAAGATCATTACGACCCAATCACACTACACAGAATATTGTCGACATACAAGTCATCATGATCATCACGACCCAGTCACCTTACACATATCATGATCATCACACACGGCATTACGATCATTATGACCTGGTCGATCTACACACACCTTGGTCATCGTGCAAGTCATTATGATCATCAAGACAAATTCACCCTAAATAAATCAATGTCCACACACACGTCATTATGATCATCATGACCCAGTCACTCTACGCACATACACATCTATATACAAGTCATTATGATCATCACGACTCACTTACCTCAAACATATCATGATCAACACGTACTTCATTATGATCATCACATCCCATTCACACTACACATATCATGCTCCATATATAAATGATTATGGTCATCTCGACCCAGTCACACTTCACACATCATGCTCATCAAACAAATCATTATGACCATGATAACTCAGTCAAACTACACACATCAGGGTCCGCACACACAACATTATGATCATCATGACCTAGTCACCCAACACATATCATGGTCCACATGCACGTCATAATGACCATCATTACTCAGTCACCCTAGAGACATCATGGTCCACATAAAAGTCATTCTGATCATCACGACTCAGTCATCCTACATTTATCATGGTCATCACATACGTTATTATAATCATTATGACCCTATCAACCTGCACACAACATGGTCCACATACACGTCATATGATTATCATAACCCAATCACACTACACGCATCCTGGTCCACACGCATGTTGTCATCATCATCAAGAACCAGTCATTCTACACAAATCGTGATCCACAATATAAGTCATTATGATCATCACGACCCAATCACCCTAGAGATATTATTGTCCACATACAAGTCATTATGATCATCATGACCCAGTTACCCTACACACATCATGGTCATCACGCAAGTAATGATGATCATCATGACTCAGTCACCCAACACATATCATGGTCCACGTATAAGTGAACATGATCATCACGACCCAATCACCCTAAACACATCATGGTACAAATGCACGACATTTTGATCATCACGAGACAGTCACGATACACATATCATGGTCATTACACTCCTCATTATGATCAACTTGACGCAGTTACCGTACTCATATCATCGTCCACAAGCACGTCATTATGACCATTATGATCCAGCCACCCAACATATATAATGATCCACTTTGTAAATCATTATGATCATCACGACCCAGTCACCCTACACACTTCATGTCCCTATACACGTCATTTTCATCATCATGAGACAGTCACACTACACACATCATGGTCATCACACACATCATAATGATTATCATGATCCAGTCACCCTGCGCACATTATGGTCCACATTGTTAGTCAATATGATCATAACGACCCAGTCAACCTAAACACATTCTGGTCTAAATACAAGTCATTATCATCATCATGACCCAGTGACCATACAAACATCATAGTCATCGCATATGTCATTATGATCATCCCCACCCAGTCACCCTACAAATATCATGGTCCATATGCAAGTCATTATAATCATCACTACCCAGTCACCCTAAACATATCATGGTCCACAAAGATTCGTCAATATGATCATCATGGCCCAGTCACCCTACACACATCATGGTCATCACGTTCTTCATAATGATCATCATGACTTAGCCACCCTACATACATCAGGGTTTACACACACGATCATTATGGTCATCATGACCAAGTCACCGTACACATATGATGATCTACACGCTCCTCATTATGATCATCACGACCCAGTCACCATACACACATCATTTTCATGCCCACATCTTTATGATCATCACTTCTCAGTAACCCTAAAATCATCGTGGTCCACAAACAACGTTTTTATGATCATCACGACCCAATCAACCTAAACATATCATGGTCCACATACACACGTCAATATGATCTTCAGGACCCAATCACTAAAGACACATCAATGTCCTCATATAAGTCATTATGATCATCACAACCCATTCACCCTAAACACATCAAGCTCCACACGCACGTCATTATGATCATCACCACCCAGTCATCCTACACACATCATGGTCATTACACACCTCAATATGATCATCATAAAGCAGTCACCTTACAAACTGCACGGTTCACACACACGTCATTATGATCATAATAACCCTATCAAATTACACATATCATGGTCCACATGCAAATCATTAAGATCATCGCGACCCAATCACACTACACAAATCATTGTCAACATACAAGTCATCATGATCATCACGACCCAGTCACCCTACACATATCATGGTCATCACACACGTCATTACGATTATTATGACCTGGTCGATCTACACACATCTTTGTCCTCGTGCAAGTCATTTTGATCATCACGACCCAGTCATCCTAAACAAATCATGGTCCACACACACGTCAATATGATCATCATGACCCAGTCACCCAACACATATATAGGGCCATATACATGTCATTATGATCAGCACGATCCAGTTACCTTAAACATATCATTGTCCACACGCGTTTCATTATGATCATCACAACTCAGTTACACTACACACATCATGCTCCACATAGAAGTTATTTCATCATCTCGACTGAGTCACACTTCACACATCATGGTCATCAAACAAATCATTATGACTATGATAACTCAGTCAAACTACACACATCAGGGATCGCACACACAACATTATGATCATCATGACCCAGTCACCCAAAGCATACCATGATCCACATGCACATCATAATGATCATCATTACCCAGCCACCCTAGAGACATCATGGTCCACTTAAAAGTCATACTGATCATCACGACTCAGTCATCCTACATATATCACGGTCATCACATATGTTATTAATATTCATTATGGCCCAATCACCCTGTACACAACATGGTCCACATACACGTCATATCATTATCATAACCCAATTACACTACACACTTTATGATCCACACGTACGTTGTCATCGTCATCAAGAACCAGTCACCCTACACAAATCGAGATCCACAATGTAAATCATTATGGTCATCGCTACCCAGTCACCCTAGAGATATCATTGCCCACATTTTAGTCATCATGACCATTATGATCCAGTTACCCTGCACACATCAAGGTCATCACACTATTCATGATGATCATCATGACTCAGTCACCCAACACATATCATGGTTCACGTACAAGTAAATACGATCATTCAACCTAGAGACATCAATGTCCACATACAAGTCATAATGATCATCATGACCCAGTTACCCTACATACATCATGGTCATCACTCAAGTCATGATGATCATCATGCCCTTGGCACCCTACACACATGATGGTCTACATGCAAGTCATTATAATCATCACGACCTAATCACCCTAAACACTTTATGGCTCACACACACGTCATTATGATCATTATGGCCCAGTCACTCTACGCACAACATGGTTATCACCTACGTCAATATGATCATCATGAACCAGTCACCGTACACACATTATAGTCCACATGCAAAACATTATGATCACCTTGAACCAGTCACCTACACACATCATGGTCCGCAGTTTAAGACATTTTTATCCTCTTGACCCAGTCACCCTACACATATCATTGTCCATACACACGTCATTGCGATCATCATGATCCAATCATCCTACACACATCATGATCCACATTGTAAGTCATGATTATCACGACCCAATCGCCCTACACATATCATGGTACACATACAAGTCAATATGATCATCATGATCCAGTTACCCTACACACATCATGGTCATCAAATACGTCATTACGATCATCTTGAACCAGTCACCTTACACATACGAAGGTCCACGAACACGTCATTATGATAATTATGACCCAGTATCCCTTCACATATCATGGTCCATATGCACGTCATTATGATCATCACAACCAAATCACCCTAAACACATCATGGTCCACACGCACCTCATTGTTATCATCACGACCCAATCACCCTAACACATTATGGTCTTCACACACCTCATTATGATCATCATGACCCAGTCACCCAACAATGATCATGTTCCACATGCACGTTATTATAATCATCATTATCCAGTAACCCTACATATATCATGTCCAAACACACGTCAGTATGATTATAACGATCCAGTTACCCTACACATATTATGGTCCACACACACGTCATTATGATCATCATGATCCAATCACCCTACACATATCGTGGTCCACATTGTAGGACATTAAAATCATCATGACCCTATCTCCCTACAGACGCTATGGTGCACATATGTCATTTTGATCATCATCACACATTCATCTATACACGTCAATGTCATCATTTATGTCATTATGATTATCATGACCTCGTCACCCTATAGAGATCATGGTCTACATTGAAGTCATTATGATCTTCACTACCCAATCACCCTAAGCACATTATGGCATATACACGCGTCAATATGATCATCAAAACCAAGTCACCTTACACACATCATGGTCCATAGACAAGACATTATGATCATCCCGACTCAGTCACCCTACACACATCATGGTCCATATGCAATCATAATAATCATCACGACCCAACCATCCTAAATATATCATGGAACGCAACGATACGTCAATATAATCATCATGGCCCAATCACCCTACACACATCATGGTCATAACATACGTCATTATTATCATCATGACACGGTCACCCAACACACACTAGGGTAAAACAAACGTCATTATGATCATCATGACCCAGCCACCCTACACACAACATGGTCCACAAACAACGTCATTATGATCATCACGACCTAAGTACCCTAGACATATCATGGTCCGCATACACACTTCAGTATGAACACCAGGACCCAGTCACCCAAGACTCATCACTGTCCACATATGTCATTATGATCATCAGGACCCATTCACCCTAAGATATCATGGTCCACCCGCAAGTCATTATGATCATCACGACCCAGTCATATTACAAACTTCATGGTCATTACACACCGCATTATGATCATCATGAACCAGTCACCCTATAAACAGCAGTGTTCACACACACGTCATTATGATCAAAAAGACCCAATCACCCTACACATATCATGGTCCACATGCACATCATAATGGTCACCAAGATCCAGTCAAAAACACACCTCATGCCTATACACAGGTCATTATTATCAGAACGAACCAGACATCCTACATACATCGAGGTGCACACACACACGACATTATGATCATCATGAACTAGTCACCCTTCACAAATCATGATCAACAAGCAAATCATTAGGATCCTCACGACCCAATCACCCCAAACAAATCATGGTCCACACACACGTCAATATGATCATCATGACCATGTCACCCTACACACATATTTGTCCATAGAAAAGTCATTATGATCATCACGACCCAGTCACCCTAAACATATCATGGTCTACACGCACGTCTTATGATCATCACGACCCAGTCACCGTACATACATCAGGGTTCACACACACGTCAATATGATCACCATGACCCAGTCAGCGTGTACATATTATGATCTACACGCTCCTCATTATGATCATCATGACCCAGTCACCCTACACACAACATTTCCATTCTCACATCTTTATGATCACCATTATCCACTCATCCGGCACACATCATGGCCTAGGTTTTAAGTCATTATGATAATCACGACCCAGTCACCCAACACACATCATGGTCCACAAATAAGTAATCATGATCATCAAGACCCAGTCACCCTACACAAATAATGGTCATTACATTAGTCATTATGATCATCATGACCCAGTCACCTCACACATATCATTATCCATGCGCAGTTCATTATAATCATCACGACCAATTACCATAAAACTATCATGGTCCACATGCACGTCATTATCATCATCCCGACTTTGTCACAGTACACAAATCATGGTGCATATGCAAGTCATTATAATCATTACGACCCAATTACCCGAAACATACGTTACACAAAGACGCGTCAATATCATCATCATGGCCCGGTCACCCTACACATATCATGGTCATGATATACGTCATCATGATCATCATGATACAGTCACCCGACACACATCAGGGTCCAAACACACGTCATTATGATCATCATGACCCACTCATCCTACACACATCATGGTCCACAAACAACGTCATTATGATCATACGACCCAGTCACCCTAAAGATATCATGGTCCACACACACACGTCAATATGACCATCAGGACCCAGTCACCCTACACACATCATGGTCCACATACGAGTCATTCTGATCATCGCGACCAATTCACTCTAAATATATCATGGTCCAAACGCACGTCGTTATGATCATCACGACCTAGTCGTCCTACACATATGATGGTCATTACACACGTCATTATGATCATCATAAACCAGTCAACCTACAAACAGCAGGGTTCACATATACCTCATTATGATCATAATGAGACAATCACCCTACACATATCTTGGTCCATACGCACATCATTATGGTCGCCACGATCCAGTCACAAACACATTTCATGTCCATACACTGGTCATTGTTATCATAATAACCTTGTCACCCTACATACACCATGGTGCACACACACGACATTATGATCATCATGACCCAGTCACCCAACACACATCAGGGTCCACATACAAATCATTAGGATCATCAAGACCCAGTCACACTACATAAATCATATTCGTCATCATGATCACGACCCAGTCACCCTGCACACATCATTAGTCATAACACACGTCATTACGATCATTATGACCTGGTCGCTTTACACACATCTTGGTCTTAGTGCAAGTCATTATGATCATCACGATCCAAACAACCTAAACAAAGCATGGTCGATACACATGTCAATATGATCATCATGACCCAGTCACCCTACAGTCATATAGGTCCACGTACAAGTCATTATGATCATCACGACACAGTAACCCTAAACATATCATGGTCCACGTACAAGTCATTATGATCATCACTAACCAATCACTAAACACATCATGGTCCACGTACAAGTCATTATGATCATCACTAACCAATCACTAAACACATCATGGTCCACTCGCACGTCATTTTGATCATCACGAGACAGTCATGATACACATATGATGGTCAACCCACGCGTCATTATGATCATCTTGACGCAGTCACCCTACACATCTCATGGTCCACACACACGTCATTATGACCATCATCATCCAGTCACCCTACACACATAATGGTCCGCTTTGTAATTCATTATTATCATTACGATCGAGTCACCCTACACACTTCATGTCCCTACACACGTCATTGTGATAATCAAGATTCAGTCACTCAAGATACATCATGTTCATCACAAACCTCATTATGATCATCATGATCCAGTCACCCTACACACGTTATGTTT
>JAUUDW010633294.1:0-11199 GCA_032361385.1 Panulirus guttatus
TGAACCTATGCACTCGAACCTGGGCGGCCCATGAATGCATCACAGTCAGGAATGCTAACCGCTACACCATTTCATTGGTGTCATACAACAGAGCAGTATTCAAGTACACTTTGTAGGTATGCACTAAACATCTTTCTCAGTAGTTTTTTGCCTCCTGCTGAGAAAATTTTTAATATCATACCACTCATTATTTGGCCTGATGGTGCTATCTTCTTATGTTCTATGAATTCTAGTTTCTCATCTATGATGACACCTAAAGCTTGTACATTTGTATCACTTTCTCTATTGGGCCTTTATTTGGAGTCAACTTTGTACGTTGCTTGTTCCAAAACATTCTTTTTGTACAGGTTAGCTACTTCCTGCACAAGCGAGGAAGCACCAAGAAAGGATGACTGACCCTTTAAGAAAAAATCCTCCATCGATCCCTTCCTCTGTTACTTCATTTGGAATTAAATACACCATTATATGCCCATTGTGTATGCCCTCTTGTTCCATAACTTATTTACTTAAATCTATCTTTGTTAAGTTCCACCACGTTCACCTCTGCCAGTTCATAAAAATGTCTGTCTCTCTGCATCTCCTTTTGATTTGCTTCTGATACAATCATCCTGCAGTGATTATATAGAGTACTGAGGCTAGTACCATTCCTTGAAGTACCTCAGACTAAACATCCTTCTCAGACATGGTTCTGTTTGCTACTACTTTGAACTTTCTGTACGTCAGCAGCTCTTCTTATCATACCTTACCTTACCTATTAAGTAGCTCATGGGGCTTAGTGGTGGATGGCAAAATCTGGTTTTGGTACATTATACATAACAGCCAGAGACAAGATGTGTGTAAATTAGGCCGTGCTCTTCTGGAAGTTCCTAATGCTGCCTAGCAAAGGTGTGAAAGCCACTTAAGTATGAAAAATACATGGAAACTTGTCAAAGGATGGAATTATTCCTGAAGTATATATAAGGGTCAATACCTGAGCCCAAAACAAAGCAGACAAACATGAATGGAACATGACATGGCATGTGCTTGACAGCATTATAATAAGGCCCATTTTCTTTACAGTATTTTGAAAAGAGAAAACAGTATGGACATCCCAGTCAGGTGAATTCTTATGCAAAACTAAAGGTGATCATTTAACTAAAAGAAAAAAACTACAAAGCTTTGAAAAAAATTAAGTTTTTAAAATCTATGAGTAAGGTGTATGATGTTTTCAGCATAGGTATATACATACAATCTCATACATACCTTAAGATGGTCATCGTACTGTTGGCGACGTTTGAAGCTGGCTGTGCAAATATGACAGTGGAAGTTCGTGGACTTCAGGTGGTCAGCCATATGTAACTTGTAATGCTCACTTCCTTTACAGAAAGCACCACATTTTTGACAGACATGCTGTAGGAGGTATAAACTCTTATGAACAAAATTAAGTGCAACACAGATTATTCAGGATCAAGAAATATTTCACAAACAAGTTGAATGTATAAATGAAAAAAAGAGGAAGTGTTAATAAGCTCTGCCTGCTAGAGGTTACACTGTTTGTGTAGAGTCACCCTTGGCAAAGCTATATCACTGGGAGTATGCTCTCATCAAAGAACTTTTCACTCCTAAGGAGTCCACTTTCCCTGCTACAGGAAGTAGAGGAACCCTGGGCAGCAGAAGCCTTCAGAAAGAGGTCCTGGGTAATACCAGGACTCTTTCATAAAAAATGGTCCTGGGGTATGATGATGATGAAAACAAGGAGGTGAAGAGAGGGAAAACAAAAAGAACATATGAGGATGACAGTCAGGAGAGCTAATTGGAAAGTGGTATCTGACAAAAGTGGAACCCACTGTATTATCTAGGTTCCCCTTTCCATGGGTTTTGGCAAACCAATATTGTACTACACTCAGTAGTAGGGACATGATGAACTACGTTGAAGTGGAAGGTATTATAACAATACCGTACTATGTTCTGTCAGCTGATGATGATACAGCCTCGCCATATGTGAATTCTCACTTGCAGCGTATTCTCAAGCTGAGTCAATTATATTTATCTTTAATACTTGTTCGCTGCTTCCCACGTAGTGAAGTAGTGCCAGGACCAGACGAAGAATGGCCTCTTTTGCTCGCAACCACTTTCTACATATGAATAATACACCAAAACCAGAGCCCCATATCCACAGCCAAGCATAATAGACCTTTCCATGGTTTCCTGACTACTTCATATGTCCTGGCCTTACACATTACTCCAATTTGCTCTCTCCCAGGCAAGGATTACACCCTCCTGCATGTGTAGCCCATCATTCACAGTATCTTTCACTCTATCTCATCATCAATCTCCCCTTTCTCCTTCTTCCCTCAACTTCTAACATGCATATCTTAATCAGCTTCTCTTCACTCATCCTCTCCATATTTCCACAGCATTTCAGCACACCCTTTAAAACGTTCTAAGACATACTATTCTTAATACCACACCTAACTCTCTCTCATTCATTTCTTATTTCATCAACCCAACTTATACCACACATTGTTATCAAATATTTCATTTCCTACACAACCACCCTCTTCCATACTTTTTTAACCCAGGGCACACACCTCATATTTACACATCATCAAAACAACTAAACCATCAAACATACCCATCTTTTCTGTCACAGAGAGTGACCTCACTTTCCACAACCTCCTTAATTCACCTGAGACCTTACTACCCTAACCCACACTATGGCTTACTTCAGCTCCCTTGTTTCCACTCACTGCCATATCCACTCCCATGTATCTAAAACACTCAACTACCTTCAGGTTCTCTCCATTCACACTCATACTCTAATAAATCTGTCTTTCTCCCATGATAAACTTACCAATCTAATCTTATTTCTATTCACATTAACTCTCAACTTTGTCCTCACACACACTCTGAAATTCTGATGCCAGCTTCTGCTATTTCTCACTCAAGTCTACCAACAGAGCCATGTTATCAGCAAACAGCAACTGACTCAACTCCCAGGCCCCCATCAGTCTGCACACCTGCTCCTTTCTCTAAGACCCTTTCATTTACCTGCCTTAACACCTAATTCATAAACTGATTAAATGGCCTTGGTGACATCAAGCATCCTCATTGCAGATACCCCTTCACCTGGAACCACTCACCCTACTATCTTCCAACTCACACATTACACCTTACTCTCTTGACAGAAACACCTCCCTGCTTCAAATAGCCTTCCTACCCAGCAATACTTCATGGCATCTGCAAAGCATCTCTATCAATGTTATCATATGCTTTCTCATGATTTATAATAATACATAAAAATCTTCCCCTTTTTCTATTTATTTCTCACACATATTCTTCTAAGCAAACATCTGATCCACACATCCTCTACCATTCCTGAAGCCAAGTTGTTCTTCCTCAGTCTGATGCTCTGCGGATGCCACCATTCCTCTCTATCACCAATGTCCAGCAGAATATACCAATTAAACTCAACAATTCGAACATTCACTTCAGTCCCCTTTGGCTTTATACAATGGAACTATACAGGTATTCCACCAATCCTCAGGCATCTCACTGTGAGCGGTATGCATTAAAATCTAACTAACCAATCAGCAATGCAGTCACCCCCTCTTTTGAGAAATTCAATTGCACTCTCCTCCATGCTAACTACTTTGCCACACTTCATTTTATCACCAGCCATAACTCTCTTGCTTCACATACCTCCAAGTCGCATATACTTCATAGCTGCCACTCTGTCATCCACCACATTAAGCAGTTCTTCCTCTTCACCTCCTCTTTGCCTGTTATCACTTATCTGTCTGCTTTCTTCACTAATATTCCCATTCTTTCTCTTGTTCTCCTCACAGACTTCAATGAGATACTTATGAAATGTCAAACTATAAACAACAGCAGTTTGGTCTGATGACATTCATTTTACTTTTATCTGATGGGATACGAGTGGATCACAATATAGATGTAATTATAAAATCAAACAAGAGCAACCGTTTAGCAAAGAAGTGAGAACAATTTAACAAACTAATCAGCTACTGCAAGGCATTCAACCTAGTCCAAATCATAAAGAAATCAAAACAAAATTATTACACAATCAACCTCATTTCTACAAATGATGTAACACTAATTATAGACAATGAAGTCTCTAAATTGAGTATATCTGTTAATAACAAAAATGAAACGTGTCTAACTAAAAATGTGAAATGGATGCAGACAGAGAGGTTGAAATAAAAGATGTAATTATTTCAAAGAACTACATTTTCAACTCAGACATATGAAAGTGGAATGAAGTAACTAATAGTTAACACAAAACTGAAGGAAATTCTGATCAGCAGTACAGGGACCTCTCGATTTACACAATGGTTACGTTCTTGAAAATGGTTGTATAAATCAAATAAAGTACCTCATAGAGATGAGAGGGTTTCATTACAGTAAGACAGTACTAAATATTATATGAGCGAAGCACTACAGAATACATGTACCAGAAAACAATAATACTATAATATACATACTGTACAATGAATTCTATTACTAAAAACAAAAAATAACTAACTTTGAATTACTGTGCACTCTTCTTTTCACATGAAATGTACATTCTCTAAGGTACTCTCTTTTAAAATAATCCAGTCTCAACCACGTTCAAAATGAGATTAAGGGAATAACTACCTTCCTCGATAATGGTCTCAAGGGTTCCCAGGAAATTCTTGGTGGCAATGACATCAGCGGAAGCAGCCTCACCAGTCATCTTGATGTTGTAGCAATTGTATCATTTCCTAAATTTGCAAACCAACCAGCACTTGCTTGAAATGTCTTTACCGCTCCTTCTGCTACTGCCAAGTCATCATATATACTATAGACCTTTACTGGTATCACAAGCATGCTGATTGTGTTTAATCCATATGCTCAACATTCATTCAATTCTCTTCATAATCAAACTCCGGGACTACAAGCTTTTAGATGCACAGTTTAATGTTCCACTCCTGGCACTCTCCAAGTTTTGTGCACTATTAAAAATAGTACAAAGTACAGATTTACTAAGTCCAAGGGCGGCATGCTTCATGTCAGCTGTTCATTCACCTCTCTCATAACGTTTGAGCACATCCATCTTAACCTCAGTGGTGATGGCCTTCTGTTCCTAACACCACTGGCACCAGAGGAATTCACAAGGTGCTTTGGTGGCATGTTGCAAGAGTCAAAGCACAGGCAATATACAGTATACTGCATAACAAAATACTGCAGCACTCAGACTTCATACTTGTACTTTTTGTATGGTGCTGGCAATGCCACACCACTGTGCTGCCAGCTCAATGATGATTACATTACTTCAAACTTGAGTCCACATAAAAAAAAAAAAGTGTTATTGAACTATGAGCGTTATTCTATAAACAGCATATATCAAATATGCATACACTGAGAGGTACCTGTTTGCAAAAATAAACATAGCAACCTTCTATGATTACATCAATAAAATCATTGAAAAATTCGTGCCATAGGAAACACAAGAAAATATAAAAAAAAACATGGGATGTAAAACAATGGATGAACAGAAAAAGGATGGATGAGATTACAAGATTTATGACAAGCTAAGGTAGAATGGAGCAATCAGAAGAAAGAGTACGAAATGAAGACAAGGAAGTAATGGAATCACATAAAAGAGAACAAAGACTAAGGAAACAAAATAATCTAAAGTATGGATCAATGCCCAAGAGTTCTATTTGCTTATGCAGGTTGTACCTCTTTAGTTCGGCAACCTTGAGACATGGTCATTGCCAGACCACAGAAAATGCCAGAAAACAGAAATTGATCCCTAAGGGAGCCCCCTATGTAAACATATGCCCAGCCCCTAGTATTGCCAGCTCATTCCACATACATATTGCTGTGTTATTAAAAGTAGAACGAAGCTTAAAACATTCAAGAAAAAGTTTGGATGTTATCCACCCTTTTTATTATCAAGGTAGACAAGTGGAAGAATTTTCTCCCCTTTAAAAGCCCTCGGGTGAACACTCTCACCAATTACCATCACCTTAGTTTTATTTGTTCCTTCAGCATTGCTGCAGCCAAGAATTGTTACCCTATCTTTGGAATCCTTTCCCCAAGATGGAAAATCCTTGATATCTTGGGCAAGGGTTTTTCCTGGCATATGACGTAATACAGGTCAGATTCGTCAGCATTATACACTTATTCTGGGGCTAAGTTTTCCTAACTGTGCAAATTCATCCACAAACTTTGTTGCAACTTCCATGTTAACACTATGCTTTTCACCACACACATTCTATGTACTGAAATTCCATGTTTCCACTTAAACTTGTGTAACCATACTTGCAAATATTCATTCATAGTCTAGCTTTGGTTCTGTATGAAAAACTTTGGCCCGCTCGATAAGCACCTCCCCAGAAATGCTTACACATTCATTATGTCGGAGCTTAAGCCACTTTATAAGTGCACAGTCTAATTCTATACTCCTGGCACCTTTCAAAGTTTTCTGAAACTTTAAACTCTTCTGGCTTCCATTTTCAGCAAAAAACTTTAAAAGCTGCCTCTTTTGTTTCTTTAAGTCATACACAGTTGATGATCCAATCTTATAGTACTCACACAAAGTCATTACAGAAGGTCCTTTGTCTAATTTTCTCAGTAATTCCACCTTTTCAAGCATCAATAATGATTTATGCTTATGCTTATTAGCACTAGCACCACCTTCTGCACCTCTTGGTTTCTTAGATGACATCCTAGGAACTTAACAGGACTGTTAATTAGCTCAACTGCAGCGTAAACAGATTTTGGTGCCTTAGCGCTGCTAACAGCGCCACCCTGGTGGCAGATCCACGAAATAATGGCAGCAGATTCAAAACACACTGGACCATGGGAGTTGCCGGACCACAGAGTGCCTGATTAGAGAGGTACAACCTGTACACATAAACAAATAAAAGAACAAAAATTCAGAGTTTTGATCATTAAGGGAAGGTGATAGTTATGTAAAGACTGCAAAAGAACCTGATGAATGTTAAATAACCAGTTTAAGTCAGTGTTTGGCCCAAGAGAATGATGAAATTGACAATAATATATTTACAGATTATAATGAGCTTACTCTTACAGATATAATCTTAAGAGAAACATAACTGAGGCATCAATCACCTTAAAGAAAACTTATCACTGAGGCCAGATGAAATTCTAGCTATTTTTCTAAAAAAAAAAAAAAAAGGCAATAGAGACTACAGTGAACCTCCATTCTAATAGACTAACTGGGGGAAAGAGTGGTTTGTTAGATGCCAAAATCTGTTACATCTTGAACTCTTCCAGGGAACATTAACAAATGAAATATTAACAAGTGTAATGGAAATTCACCTTATTCCTTCATGAGTGGTTTTCAGGAAACAGCAAAGACTACTCTGAATCAGGAAATAGCTCTAGGGTCACATGAAGTCAACTACTGGCCACACCACACACAGCCTGATCCATATAAAGAAGTGCTCCCAGGACCCAGTGAAACTCACTCAAGATTTTGGAGGGTTATCATTCCAGCAGGACTATCATGTACCAGTAAGGTGGAGGAATGGGATGAAGGGGCCCCTGAATGATATAAATGTACTGGCCGTTAACTCTAACTGTACAATTTCTAAGGTTCTCAGCAAAAGTGGGGGTGGGAAAACATTAATTTCAAATTAATGCCCAAAGTGATGCCACTCTCAGCAAAGTTTAAAATACTGATTGTAAAAAGGGTAATATGAGCAGCTGACTTGGGAGCAGTGAGCAAATGTATTAAGAACTGGCATAAGAAGTGTCACGGTGAGTAAATCTTCTGATGATAAAATATATACAAACTGATGGCAATACTGACAACAGTTTATTCAAAAAATATCCCCTGGATAAAACCAATTTGTGTGTTACCTAACAATATCACCATTATTCTTATCATTATGAGGGAGCATTGAGATCCTTACACTGCCTGAACCAAGAAAAGTACGGGACACTAAATGGAAGTAGGGTAATTCATTTAAGTTAGTCTAGGTGGCAGACCACTAAAGGCAGTCAAGTTATACCTGCTTATCATATACTAAAGTTGTTCATTTAAACCTTCTTTACATTGTGATGCTATCCAGACATGGATCTGATAGGGGAGAATGCCAAGGACACACAAATGTGACAAGATCTACAACACGGAAGCAAAAGAAAGTGGCAAAACATGTACCACCAGACAGCAAATGTTCGGAATTGGTGATGAAAATAATAAACGTGGAGATTGAAAATCAAAGCAATTAGAGATGGAGGAAAAGAATTCAAAGAGGAACTCAGGGAATTAAAGTTAATAGAAATGATCATGAGCACAAATTGGCATCAGCTGAAGGAGGTTGATAAAAAATGTAACCAAGGAAATGAAGACAGGATGATTAAAGAGCAAGTGGGGTCTGAAGGGATTATTCTACATGTCCAAGAGGCTGTTGAACATGAAAAAATGCCTATACCAGTGAATAAAGATGTTTTTTATAATATTGGTGAGGGAGATGCAGAGTTTGGGGCTGGGCAACAGACCTGGAGCATGCTGACTGATGCAGTGGCATGGGAACCTTGGGAAAATGAAATTGAAATGCTCAGGACACTAAGTGCAGCCGTAGATAGAATAATATGTACAGCTAGTGACAGAACAATCTGCAAAATCTATGGACCGATAGATGTCAATTTCATAAAAGTGCACAGCACACAGGATTAGTGCTGGTTAGCTTTAAGAGAAATCATAAAGAAAGCCAGAGGTACAGAGGTTGTTGAACCAAAACTGATGGTCTTAGGGCAAGATGGGTGGCACCTAAATTAAAAAGATTAGTTCACCAAGTGCATGACATGTAAATCTTTGATTATTTTGGGCTGGATGAAGATTATATACAGAATATTCCTGGAATATCTCATACACCCAGCAGTTGAGCAAAATTAATTAAAATACCCAAAGCATAAATAAATAATGTCTCATCAAAATAAACTGTACATCATTTTATTCTGAAAATTCCATACTAGTTAACAGTAACAGAAAAATCAAGAATATATGCTTTGAAATACTTCTGAATATCTCACATACAGAGTGTCTTCTGGATACTGCAACTGCCACAGAGAAAAACCTAACTGATCAAAAATAAGGAACCTTTAAAGTCATTTATGATAATGTTGCCAAAAATGGACAAGGTTGTCACTATAAGAGTAGTTGATTTACTAACAAATGCAGCCTGATAAAGAATGAAGCCTCTTGTTAAAAACACAAGGACTGGGCTAAGGATACAAATGCTGAATCAGAGCCAAAAAGGCTTTAAGCAAAGATTTTACTGACTCCAAACATCTTGTCATGTCAAGCATAAGAGTCTGGAAAGATTTCAACATTTTCTAGAATCATCACAGAATCAGTGAAGGATGGAAGTGTAGTTTTTCTCACATTTAACATAAAGAAATTTGTCACTATGAACTACAATATGTCAATGAGTTAATTACAAGAAATGACAACCTAGAATGGCAAGATGAATGTTACTCAAGGCATGATTAAAAAATGGAGCTATTGAGTATGGGGAATGTGGATATGATAGAGAGATATGACTCAGGCCAGGACCAGTTGATGGTTTAATGGTGACTAATGCCAAATTTTTGGCTTGTTTCACTCTGACACTCTTATGCCTAATCTGAGTTTGGAGTCTTCAGAGTTCACTCCTCCAGCAGAAAAATTTGTAGAAGCATCCAAACAAAAAGACTGCAAATACAGTAAGGGAATATGTTTGCTGTCCAGTTTAAGGTATATGCATGATCTGAAGAATAATTAGAATAATTTGTGTTGTAACAATAATGAATATGATTAAATGTACTGGAAAAGCTCCCACAGAACTACTCATCTCATTGTCTGAGGCATTATGACTGTGTAGGGAAAGCTTCCATAGCACAACTTACCTCATTCTCTTAAGTATCATGAGTGTGTAGGGAAAGCTCCCATAGCACTACTTAACTCATTCTCTGAAGCATTATGACTGTGCAGGGAAAGCCTCCATAGTACTACTTACCTCATTCTCTGAAGCATGGACTTTAAAATGATAGTAGAGGGATGATCGCTTGAGGAAGCTTCTGCTACACTTGTGGCATGGATATGTCTTAGACACCAAGTCAAAATTGTGCTCTGCTTTCATATGTGCCTTTAATTTCTTGTGGCTGCAGAAGCTCTGGGAACACTTGCTACACACATTCCTCTTGTGGCCCTCCATGTGTCGTGAGAATGTAACCTGAAGGAGTAAAAGTTTACCTGTACCAAAACTATTTACTTGTATCAAAATGAGAGAAAATGATATAATTTACTAAAACTATGTTTCCTATCTTTTCATTATATATGGAACAAAGGGAGGCATAAATGGACAAGTGCCCTTTGAAGGGCATTGTAAATGACAAGTCCTAAATTTCAATCACTTCTCTTTATTAACCCTTGAATTGGTTAAATGATAGTCTAGGGCTATTCAAGTAACAAAAATTATACAGAAAATTATATTATTACTTATGTGTTGGGCTGGTCCACTGATGAATGAGGGGTGCAGGGAGGTGTTTATGACATGTCTGAGAGTTACCAATAAGGAAGAAAAATCAGGAGATAACATTTCTTTCTCTCAATTCAGCTTGTTTCCAGATTGTTCTCTAATCATAAACAGGCACAGTGTTTGTCATAAACAATATGAATTTATCTAGAATTATTACACCCTTCACACCAAAAATCAGCATCAGGGATACTGGTTGGCAAGTGTGGGGAGGCTACTAAGAGATTTGTTTATTCTTAATTTGAACTTGATTTCACAGGCTACTCTTATATTGGACACAGGTACAGCCTTAGCAGTGAATATCATGAATATATCTAGAAATATTATATGATTCATGCCACAATTAAATGTGGGGACTGAGTAGCTGGTACATCTGAAAACAATATTGATGTTTTTACTTTGAAAATACTCTAGTTCTTTACCTACCATATGTTACCATTGTCCTGCACCAGCCCATGTTTACAAAAAGAGAAAATTAAACACAGTCGTTCCATAATATCCTCTAAATACTCTAGTTCTTTACCTACCATATGTTACCATTGTCCTGCACCAGCCCATGTTTACAAAAAGAGAAAATTAAACACAGTCGTTCCATAATATCCTCTAAATACTCTAGTTCTTTACCTACCATATGTTACCATTGTCCTGCACCAGCCCATGTTTACAAAAAGAGAAAATTAAA
>JAUUDW010633305.1:0-11199 GCA_032361385.1 Panulirus guttatus
GCCACTCTCAATCATACCACAAAAGGAAAATGTTGATTCTCTTTAAATTATGAGACTAAAGTGTGAGTTACAAACCTAATGTCATAGGGGTAAAGTTAGTGGTTAGTATAAGAGTAAGAACAAAGGAGGGAGTGGCACTGCCGATGGAGTTTTGGGAATAACTTAAAAGAATGTAAGGAAGTGAGCCCCCAGTCTGCCGTAGGTGAAAATGAAAGTAGATTATGAGAGGTGGGTCATTGTTAGTGCTTTTCCATCTGGTAACAAGAGGATTAAGGGAGAGAGAGAGGGATCGAGTAATAATGATGGGTAAGACAGACATACTTAAGTGTACATGGATGAAAGGTTAATGGTGAGCGGTCATAATTGGATTATGCACTGATTGATAAGTGTACTGAAAGAGAATTTTATATGTGAATATGCTGAGGGGGGCAGCTGATGGGGAGTCTGATGGTTTTTTGCAAGAAGGGAGGCTAAAAGTTTGTTAAAACTTTTGGAAAAGAGGAAATGATATGGGTGGGAAGAGGTTAGTGAAAGTGAACGAGCTTGAAAAAGAGGCCTGCATGAGGAGATATAAGAAGAGGTTCGTTGAAGAATGGTCAAAGGTGAGAGTAAACAAAACTTGGGGAGTGAATGAGGAATGGGAGGCACTAAGGGAGGCAGTACTTACATGTGTGAGAAAAATGTGTGGCATAGGGAAGGTGGGATGTGGTAATGTGAGGAAGTGTAGTGGGTGGTGGGATAAGAAATTTTAAGTTGCTAGTGAAAGAGAAAAGAGATTTACTGTTTGAGTATTACCTGCAGGGAAGAAGTGTGAGGAATAGTGAGATATACAAGAGGAAGTATAAGGAGGTCAAGAGTAAGGTGCAGGGGCTGAAAAAGAGGACAAATGAGACTTGAAGTGAGATATCAGCACATTTCAAGGAGAATAAGAAAATGTTTTGGAAGGAGGTGAATAGTGTAAGGAGAAAAAGAGAACAAATGGGCCATCAGTGAAGAGAGCAGTAGGGCAAAGAAGGGGTGAAGAGGATGTTGATTATGTTGAAGAAATGAAATGTTCAATGTATTACATGAAAGGGTGGCAGATGTAGGGTGTTTGGGACATGGGGGACATGGAGGTTCAGGAAGCAAGAGAGTGATGACAAACAGTTTGGTGAAAAGAGAAGAGTTGATGAAAGCCTTGCATAAGATGAAAGTATGGCAAATTGGCTGGAGTGGATGGGATTGTTGGTCATTTTATCAAGAAAGGAGATGACAGTGTTGCTGATTGGCTAGTTAATATTTTCATTGTATGCCTGAGGATTGGCAGAATGCCTGTATAGTGCCATTGTATAAAGGCAGGGGGAACAAAAGTGAATGTTTGAATTACAGAGGTATGTGTTTGTCCAGTGGTTTTGGTTTTGAGTGTAGTACACACAACAGCTAGAAGATGGATGTGAGTGAATGTGGCCTTTCTTTTTGTGTATCTGGCTTGCCACTGCTAATATGGGAAACAGAAAACTGGTAAGAAAAAGTTTGTCAAGTATACCTGGTAAGTTGTAATGGAGAGTGGTGATTGAGACGGTAGTGGGATGTACAAAGCATCATATTAGGGAAGAACAGTGTAACTTCAGGAGTAGTTAGAGGAAGTATTGATGGCTGTTTGACTGTGTGAGAAATGCTCAAAGAACCAGAAAGATTTATATGTGACTTTAACGGATCTTGAGAAAACTTGGGCTAGAGTTCATTGAGATGCTTTTAGGAAGGCACTAGGGAAAATAGTGTGGGAGGAAAGCAGCTAGAAGTGTGAGGAGTTTCTGTCAAGAGTAGGCTTTGTTTGCTTATGGGAAGAGAGAAGGGTGTGTGAGTTTGAGAGAATGTGTGAAAGGAGAAAGTTAAGTTTTATATATCTATATCTCTAATGCACGTTCCTTTCTGCAACTTCCTCATGGGAGTGGCTATGGCAGTTGAGTCTCCATAACTAGTGAACTCCATTGCCACTTCTTAGCCTTTAGTGTCTCACCTTTAACCGACCACTGGCAGAAGGCAAGTCTATTGCAGTGTTTGCAGAGGCTCCTACCTAATGCTCCTACTGACTACATGAGTTAATGTAATTAAAAGTATTGCTATAGAATTTATCAGGAGAAAGAGACAAGTTATGTAGAGTGTGAGTTTGAACAGAGAGAACATGGAGGATGTGGAGTGTTTAGATACTGGAATGGACATAGAGGTAGATGAAACCAAGGGAGTTGAAATGAGCCCTAGGGTGTATTAAGGAGTATGTGGAAAGACAAGTCAGGTTTTTAGTATGCTGTAATGTGTTCTGTGGATGCAAGTTGTACGCCCTAGATAAAAGGGTGCAGAAGAGGGTTGATGTGTTGGAAATAAAATGCTTGAGGACAGTATGTAGTGTGAGGAGGATTGATCTGACAGGTTAAGAGAGGAATGTGGTTGTAATAAGAATATGGTTGAGAGATTTAAAGTGGATGTACTGAAATGGTTTGGACTTGTTGTCAGGAATGTAAGGAAAGGCTAACTAAGAGGGTATATGTATCAGAAGTGGAGTGAACAAGTCTGGAAGACTGAATTGGTGATGGTAGGATGGAGTGAAAGATGATTTGAGTGATCTGGATCTGAACATGCAGGGTGTAGAGCCTGCATGGGATAGAGCAAATTGGAGTGATGTGATAAACTCAGGGTGATGTACTCTTATTGGGCTGAACTAGATCATATGAAACAGCCAGGGGAAACCATAGGAATGTCTGTGGGGCTTGGCTGTGGATAGGGGCTACTGGTTTGGGTGCATTATGCATGATGGCTGGAGAGTGGATGTGAGCAAATGAGGCCATTCTTTGTCTTATCTTTGTACAGACTTGCTACACAGGAAATGGCAAATAAGTATGAAAGAGTTATGTGCGGCATAAGTAACATGATGAACTTAAACAGAATTACCATCACCAACTGCCACACCTGCAGTGAGGTATAAGTAAAATTCACATCATTGTCACCACATATAATTATGGTGCATGGTGACCAACATGAGACCGACAAGAACGTGGCTAAATCAAAGCTCATCTTAGGTGAAAGGTAAAAAAGTAAGAGAAAAATTATTTAGAAGCTAGTCAGGGCTCTGTGTGTGTTTCTAGACCTGACTCTTAAAGATAGAAAGGTATTAGAAAGAGGGAAAGGTGAAAGGAGGAAGAGGATTTCACAGCTTAGCTAATTGTGGGGGAAAATGAAGATATCGTAACAATCAGTCCTCTAGTGACTGGTCTCTGTACAGAAAATGTCGGAAGCAGCATCCAGATGCATATCTTGAGTCCATACCATGGTGGTAGGGACACATGGAGATAGCTCCTAAGGGCAATGGCCAAAGTACTACCTGTAGAACACAGAGAGAGTGCAGCAGCATTGCAGGGTACAGAAAGGGATACTTGGAGATAGATGATGCCAGAAGAATTTATGAAACAAAAGGTTTTTGGTTCCACTCTTACTGATAGAGAGGTGGACGAAGAACTGTCCTTCATATGAGAGCAGTAATCCATACTAGGGCAAATAAAAGCACTGTAGATATGAAATAACATTGTAAGAAAAGATATTATGGTACCACTCCAGGGATGGAGTTTGTGTGTGCTGTAGTACAAAAATCCTTATTGCATGCCTCAAGGATCTCGAGTCGCCTAACTGTCATGCTATCTGGCTCATAATCTCTACCCTTTATTACCTTGCTTTTATGTATCATTAACCTCCCCCCTCTAATTCCTGCAGTTCTTCAACTGTTTTACTCTTGCTATGAAGCTATACTATCAAACCCACACGCATGATCTTCTGTGCTGGGAACTTCAATGTACACCACAGGGATTGATTAGGCTCTAATTGGGATGATCCTGCAGGAACCAAGGTAATTTTTCTCTTTCTATTCCCTTCTTAACCTTCAACATTTAACCCTGAGTTTCCATCAATCATGACAACTCTTGCAAAGCACTTTACCTCATTTTACCTCTGAACCTTACCACTTCTACCCCTGTAGGGTCCTCTGATGACAATCTTATGTCTGTTAATTCCATCTGGGCATGCCCATTTTCTATCCCTCCTTGAAACACCAAGTATTGCACTTTGGAAGAGCTCAAAGGTTATCCTTTTGCAGCTTCTTAATTGACTTTCCCAACTTCTCTAGTCAGGAGGCCTTGTATTGTGCTAAATGCATAGCATAAGTTATCATGGTTAGGTTGGAGTCTTACAACCCACTTAAATCTTTTCCTCCATGATTGTGTTTTGATCACTCCTGCTGTGATACCTTTTGCATCAGAGACGGTGCATATTGGACCATGAAACTCTGCCCTTCCCTTGAAACTGCTTTCATTTATGCTTGAAATCACTGAAAAACTTCCTTGCTGACTTGACTCTTATTAATAAATCTTTTTGTTCCTTACTCCTTTTCTCCTCTCTTCTGACCAAGTCAGTCTGTTGCTAGCTCTCTAACAGATAAAGCTGCTCATTTTGGTACCAAGTTTTCCTCTAAATCAACTTTGAATGATTCAGCTTCTGAACTTATTCCTTCTTGTATGTTCTTGTATAGGGTCTTCCAGGTACTCTTGAATCTCTAGGTGGACAAGATATATGGGTCAGATGGCACACTGATGTTTTCACCTCTATAACTCGCCTCTGGTCCCCCTTTCCCAGGAATGTTGCTGAAACATTTGTTGTAGCCCATGACATCTCTAAAGCATTAAACAGGGTATGGCATAAGTCTTTGTTTTCAAATCTCTCTTACTTTGGTTTGTCTGTTTCTTTGTGTTCTCTGATGCATAGTTTCCTCTCTGGCCAGTTGTCATTGATGTAGCAACTTCCCTCTCCTATTATATCAGTAGTAGGTTCCTCAGGATTTTGTCCAATCTTTCTTCTATTTGTAATTCCATTCACAATATTCTTCATACATGTTTGTTATTTCCCACATCAGTAAGGTAGCACTAGGAGCAGACAAGAAATGGCCTCTTTCATTTGCATTCACACTCTAGCTTTCATATATAATGCACTAAAATCAGAGCCCCCATCCACAGCCAGGCCCCATAGACTTCTCTGTGGTTTCCCCTGACCATTTCATATGCCTTGTTTCAATTCATTGACGGCACGTTATTCTCTGTATACATCACTCCAGTTCAGTATATCCATTGCATGCCTTACACCCTCCAACATGTTCAGGCCCCAGACTTTCCAAGTACTTTTCACTCCATCCTTCCACAGCCTCCTTGGTCTCTCCCTTTTCCTTGTTCCCTCCACTTATGACGTCTGTACTGTCTTAGTCATCCTCTCCTTATCTCCAAACCATTTCAGTACACTCTCTTCAGCTCATACATGCCTAAAGACCATCAGACATACCCATCTTTGTGCTTAAAGACAGTGACCTCTCTTTCCAAATATTCATCAGTGTGCCCAAGAGTCTTGCCCTTCACCAGCCTTTTGTTCAGTTTATCTCTCATAGTTTCATTCACTGACAAGCCATACCCATGTAACTAAAATGCTTCACTTCCTCCAAGTTCTCTCCATGGTGATGATTTCACTTTGCAAAGTTCAACTCTGCCTCCCCTCATCTCTTTAATATATGTTCTCTTCATATACTGTTCGTATTTCCTCTCCAAGTTCACAGCCATAAGCAGTAATTTTGATAAATTGGATAGTGCTAAAATGCAGTTTCTCACAGTGTCTCATTGTGAATCATTTTTTGCCTCTGTTCAGTATCAGAACACCACAATTCAACTCTGTAATAACATTCTCTTATGCTTAACCATCCTCCACTCTGTCCCGTAAACCCCACATAATGAACATCATGAATAATGAACATCACAAGTTCTTACCAAGGTCTGGAGGTTGAGTAGGTGCCTTAATTATTTTTCTTGGGAGCTGATATTTCATATCTGCAGGAGTTTTATTTGCCTAGGTATGGAATAATGCTCACACCTGGGGTGGCATATCTTCCTCCTCTTTTTTAATTAGAGTGGAATCAAAAGCCTTCCATCTCACTGATTCAACTGGCATTACCTTTCCATATGCTACAATGTTGCTGCTCTCTTTTTCTATTCTGTAGATATTATTTTGGTCATTGTTCTCATGAGCTGTCTGCAAATATCCCCACCCCTAAGGTTTTGGACCTGTGGCATGCGTTTGGCAGTCTCTTTGTGGAGACTATGCACTCAAGAATTGTTAAGATGCCCCCTTCTTTACTCGAACACTAAGCAGTGGAATTCTCTAACTTCTTGTGTCTTTCTCTTTTCATATAACCTTTCTACCTTTAAAGGTTAGGTGCACAAACATGAATGCAGCCCTGATTGATTTCCTTCTTTTTCTTTACTTTTTCTTTCACCAGAGGTAGCCTTCATTAGGGTATGTTATGCCTCTGGCAAAAATATTAATTGAATAGATAGAATAAACTATAGAACACCCCAACTTTTGAAAAGCAGACTTTGTGATTTTAGATATATGAGGTACCCAGGATAGAGGGAAGGGTATGGTTATGCTCAAGATTTTTATGTTAGTACATAGTTGAATGGTGGTTTTGAAACTGAACAGAGGGGAATGAGTGACTCTTAAAAAAATTTAAGGAGAAATTGTATTTTAGCTCTGTTAAATTTAACCTGGCTACTGCTTTGCCATTCCAAGATTATGCAAAGCTCCAAATTGAGAGGGTAATTATGTTCAGTAAGAGAAAGAAAATGAGTTTTAGAAGGAGTGGGAGCAAATGATTTGAAATAAAAGATTGGAATCATCTGTATAAGAGTGAATGGGATTACATATTGAAAGATCGTTTTTGGAGAGAGGAAAGAAATTAGGTGGTAGGAATTGCAACATCTGTTCATGAAGCTTGTTTCTAAAAGTGGGTTAGCCCTTGAATTGCAGCATGCATCCAAAATGACACTCACTGACCCAGTGAAAACAAGAAATTACATAATACCTCTGTCGAACTTTATTCATTATACAAAAAACTTAATATACCTACCCTTATGGGAGGTTAATGAGTTGATGGGGTAGGGCCTTGGCTGTTGGCATGGTTTCCCCATATTTATGTAAGCATACATTTATTTTTTTACTTCAGTATGATTTCGTTCTTCTTACACCCTAATATGTTACACAATTTATGATTTTCTTTCCATCCAGGATTTTACACAGCCCACACATGGCATATACATTTTTTTTCATGTTATACTTCTAGTATTTTTAATTTTTAAAAGCAGATTTCCTGTAAAACCTCATTAGAAATTCTAGTTTAACTTTTGGATTCCTACAGTAAAAAGAAGGATACACATGTTCACCTGCTGTGTCTGATACTGTGGACTCTGTGACTTTGCCTGGTTACTTGAACTTTTACATTTTCCGTTGATACAGCGGAGGAGGAGGCACTGGCGCTATCGTCACTCCGTTAACGGTGATGGAGTGCCTCCTGTTGTCGTCAGTGAGGTGGAGAACGAACAGTGACATGAACTGTTGGCCTCTGGCTCCTCACTGTACGATGAGAAGGCTCCCTGGGGGGACCGCTGCTGCAGCTGCTACTATATCTCTAAGAGAACCAAGTCAGTCGTAGGGATAAAGTTATACTTTACTTCTAAGTTTCTTCGAAGTGCCTTATGGCCTGTAGATTGTACTTACCACTTCAGAAAACCAAGAGAATTACTTAGAATATCTTGATTTAGTAAGTTTGTGGCGTAAAGTGGTTTAGTGCTGGCGAAGATGAGTTGTCACTGGTTGGTTCATTAGTGTGTTTCGTTTATCAAGAGATGGAGGCGCTCCGCCCTCCAATTTCCATGAGTCTCTGTTGTGCTCAGGAGGTCAGGGTTCACTCAAAAGGCTAAAGATACTCGAAAGGTGTATAGTTCATGAGGTCAGAGTTCATCTAAAGGTTGAAGGTTCTTGGAATAATCAAGAGTTTCAAAGGTCAGAGTTTCCTCAAAAAGGTTTCGAACACGTCTCGAGCGAGTTTGAGGGTTCATGTTGTGTTTCAGACGTCATAGGAAGGGGTTCATTCTTCGACATTAGGTAAACAAAACAGGTGATTCGTGACGAAATGATAGATATCACTTAATGATTAGATATTTACAGGTTTATTTCCTGTCAGTTACAGATATAAAGTTAGTAGTGATGAATAGATATTGTGATAGGTCAGGTCAGTGGCTTGGGTCATATACGGCTGGTGGAATGTAGTAAGGTCAACTCGAGTCAGGTCTCCTCGATTTGACCCATTGGATGACCCAGAATTGAGGTCATACTTCATGCCCATTAGATCGTGAATTAAATGGGTAATCGAGAATTCATAAATAGTTTATAGACATCCAAAATTGCAATAATTGAATTAACTGTAATCACTGATAATTGTTAGATTCTCGTAAGGCTGATTATAATAACTGTTGTAGAAGTACGTAAATTTGTTGTAATGCCAGTGGCCATTTTTGTGGGTAAACAAATTTGTTGACGTAAAACAACAGGGAGCTGTAATAATCAAGGGATGTAGTGATCGGCGAAACAAATTAATTTAGGAAATTTCGTTGTTATAAAAAGAAAATATGTCTGTATTTTAGGAAGGTGGTAAAACTGACATTGTGGTTTCAATTGTAAAGTGTAAATCACTAAAACAGTCAAGTAGGTATACATATTCACACATCTGTTTTTTCGTACGAATTATTGTAGAAATATGGAAATTATTATTCAGAGTGTTGTACACTGTAGTGATGTACACTGCATGATTTAAAAAGGGGGGATAGCCCCCCTTCTTGCCCCCCCTTTTGATTGAAAGTCTTTTGTCAAGGCGGGATATTGCTGTGTAATTCAACCTCTCTGTAATATTTATCATAGTGTGTAGGCCAATGTAGTTCAGAATCAAGCATTTGAAAGTACAAAAATAATTGCTTTTCTCTGGGAAGACTTCTCGTAGCTATAGCTGTCGGTTGTACAGCTATGTTTTGTAAGCAGAACCCAATTGGGCCATAAAGAAAAGCCTTCATTCCCTATAAAGTTAGAACATCCTCTCCCTCCCTTAGATTTGAAATTAATAGTATATAATAAATAATGAGTTTACTGGCATTTGTACACTGCTCATTATCAAGGAATTTACCAATTCCTTACTGGGTTACAGAAAATGGAATGATTTGAATACCACAAACAGAAAATATGCGTCCTTGAAATTATATGTAAGGACAGTAAAATTACTTGTTCTTCTGTGTATTACATGCATTTTTTTTTACTCAGTATTGCTGTCATATTGTACAAATCTAATCTCACATGTTTATTTATGACTCTTCCAGACCTAGTTTTAATTTTGACAGGGCTTCCTGAAGGAATCAAATAGGATGAACTTGCTCCAAGTCCCTCCCTGCATATGTCTGACTCTATTTGGCTTTGAAAGTGGCATTACCCTCTCTTTGATCTTTAGATGTTTTATCAGGTTCCTGAATCACAACTTACCCAGAACTCATTTGTCCTGTAACCTGCTGTGGTTCACTCCTACCATCATCACCCCACTGCTGTTTGATTACTCTCCCTTGGACCTCCCTGCTCAGACAACTGTACACTCCTAAATCTCAATTGATCAACATGTCTCCTGATAACTGTATTATCACACAGTTCTTTCTTGTATGACAGGGGTCCAGTTACTTCCACCACATCTGGTACCCAACGAGCTCCCCTGCCACTATATTTCTTTACAAACACTTCATCATTTTTACCCTAAATTCCCACAGAGGTCTGCCTTTATCATGATATCCTTTGTTCTTCATGTTTCTATTTTACCCCTTTTTTTCTTTAAGTTTGGTCCCAGTAGGTCAGGGGGTCCCTGTAGATTTTTACCCATTAGCAACTCTGCCAAATTACTACCAGTTACAGACTGGTGAACATCTGTATCGGATTAAGAACTTAGACAACCTTATTTTGATGTCTGCTTTTCTCATTTTCTTCAGCCCATTTTTGAATGTTTGAACAGCTTTTTCAGCCATTCCATTTGAGCTAGGGTGCAAAGGAGCACAAGTAACATGGTCAATCCCATTTTCTACATTAATTGACCAAATTCATAAGTTGTAAACTGGCTGCCATTATCACTGACATTAAGGGCAGCCCATGAGTAGTAAAAATGTCCCTTAACTCAGCAATGGTTGCGATTGCTGATATGCTATTCATAATTCTTACCTCTAACCATTATGAATAGGCATCAGTGAGGACCAAATGCATATGCCCCATGAATGGTCCTGTGAAATCTACATGTACTCTCTTCCATGGCTTATCGGGGTATGGCCACACGTGAAGGAGTGCAGCACAGGGTTTATTTCTATTCACTTAACAAATCTCACAACTCTGTACCATTTGTTCAAAATCCCTATCTGAATTAGGCCACCAAACATATGGTCTAGCAATCCCCTTCATTGTGGAGATACCTGGATGAGCCTCGTGCAGTACTCTTAACACACTTTGCTGTCCTGCTGGAAGAACTTATTAATCTCTATATATCTCTTTGTAGGAAGTGCAGGAACCTGTACCTGTGTGGTCATGGACGATTGTTGGAGAAGGCATATTGCTATTCCCTTGGTTCATTCTGTCAGAGGAAGGTGAGTCACCTGTGGGGCTAAGAGAGAGGCTTGATCACTTCTTGTGAGGCAACAGATGCAGGTGTTTCAGGTGGAGAGCTGACAACTTGGAAACCATGTTGTGATCATGTAATGATGGATTAACATTAAAGAATCACAGAGATAGTGACTGCAATTAAAACATAAAGTAGCTTATGTAGAAGGTACATTTTGGTGTGGAATACACACACACACATACACGCACGAGATATAAGAGAGAATGGAACGATTGGAGCAGGAAAAGAAAAGAGGAACAAACACAGAAACTTTGAAAAGAATTCTTTGGACAAGACAGCTATAAATTCAAAACTATTCCATATTTTCATCGGTAGCCATTAGTCAGTTGAGGAGCAGCTAATCAGGCTAAGAGATTCCTAGGGAAATATTGTAGAGGATGATGTAAGGATATGTGAGGAATTGAATTGCAAGTTCAAGTGTTTTCACAGTGGAAGGCACTATTTCCCCAACACCAGTGAGATGGAATGGGAAGGAGGTTTTAGAAATTATAGAGATATTTAGAAAAGATATCAATAAATACTAAAAGGACTTGACCCTTACAAGGCCCATAGTCCTCTTGAAATTCCTTATATTGCTAAAGAGGTGTGCAGATATGCTTGATAGA
>JAUUDW010633326.1:0-11198 GCA_032361385.1 Panulirus guttatus
CCCGCCAGTCCTTCCTATGCTGACAGAATCTGTCTTCCATTTCTATGAAATTCAGATGAAATATCTATATCATCGTATCATCGATAATGATATTCTTACCTCGTGCTGCGGGCATCGTTCCCAGCACTTCCCCCGAGCTGATCCCAGAGGCAAACACATGGTGTCGCTGGTTGTTTGATGGTCAGAGCTGGCGATACCCCTGACGCTCACAATGTGAATCAAAGATATTTTTCAAACGTCCCTAATTTCAGTACTTCAGCTGCGAGCAAACTGCTCTAACTCTACGTCAAGCTTTAGCTCTTTATCTAGAGACTTCCAAGCACAGACGATAAGAAAGTGGTAGTCGAAGTTGATAAAGATGTTACACGAAGTAAAATCCAGGCACTAACTATTGGTAACACTGTCAAGGTCCATCTCGGAGGGTAGATCGTCCCTAGAGAGAGAGAGAGAGAGAGAGAGAGAGAGAGAGAGAGAGAGAGAGAATTATGAAAAATAAATAGGAGAAAGCAAAATGAAGATATAGACACAATAACATGAAAAAAATCTTACAAATGAATAAAACAGAAGGAAACAGAACTTGGCAAACAGATCACACCAAAATCAAACAGAAACCGGGAGTTCGCGACCATAAACGAGTCTTTAATCTATTTGCTTAAAATCAGCGACAGAGGCACATATTTGTTCGACTCCCAATTTACCGAGCCAGTAGCTATCTCCCTTTCCTCTAATGTCTCGCTGACTCTGATTGCTTAACTACATCCCTAGCTCTTGTTTGCTATTTGTTTGAATGATTAGGTTTTTTTAAAGGTTCGTTTGAAAGGTAGCTGGTTGCCTGAATATTTGTTCCGAATGGTGGCGTAAGTATTCAATGGTTATTCCCTGAGGATTTAGGTTTTAGCTGGTTGACAACATGTAAGATGCTTGTTTATTGTTATCTGGGCGCTTCGTTTCTACTTTTGTATGGTGACTGGTCAGCGGTTGATTGCATGGGTGGTTAGCGAATTTGGGAGGTAACAGTTGCGCGTGAAAATGATCCATAGTGAAGGTGCTGGTTGTCTGAGTGCCTACCGATACGCCCCTGCCTCCCGCCACACATTGGTTGTTTAAGCACCGCTTCAAGAGCATATCTGGGGCTGTCTGATCACTTGCTTCATGTTTCCTGGCCAACTGTGACTCTCAGACTACCAGTCATAGCATGTTTGGGAGCACTTATGTGGTGACAAGAGTGATAGAGACTTTCGATCTCAAAATAAATTTCAGGGTATGTACAGCAGTGCCCTTTGCAAGGTCTGTCAGAGTCAGTCGTTGAGATGGGATAGTTTGCATGATGAGTCTCAGCCTCCCTAACTACCACACACATGTCTGGCTGTTGGGGCTGTGGCTTGAGTAGTTAGCGATAGTCTGCGAAATGCCAGTTAAAGTGACCCAACGAACAGTACCCTAGGAGTTCTTTTGGTGGGTTGTTTGAGGAGCAACAGCGACGATTGACGTGTTTACTGTCGGTCATCATGACCCTCCCGCCGGGATGGGACAAATCCGAGGTACTGTAAGCTGGGGTTAGGTCAGGTCTGATTCCCATACGTCATATGTCACATTGTGGAGGGTACCGTCCGGCCCCCGTGCCTGTCATGATCACTGGCCAATTTGTAGGCGGGTGGCACTTCTGCCTTGTTGACTAAAGTGACGCTGGAGGGGTGGGGGGCAAGAGGGAGGACCAGACACCCCTAGCAAGAGTTTAAGGTCGAATTTCTCGTCCGAGGGAATGAAGAAACAGACCTTAAAGACCAAAAGGATTTCCGGTCCTCTCCCGGCGGCGAACTGGAGCGTTCTTGGAGGACTGGGGTGAGGGGGGAGGAGGGGGTGAGTGTCGCTGACGTAAGTGCTGCTGTTTTAAATTAACTTATGTCGGTGTAGTGTTTACACCATCTTCAGCCTCGCTTGTTCAGGACGTATCGCGGCTCTTGTCAGGAGACAAATGAACTTCGTTTTGCGCGACTGTTCCAAAAGATTTCACTGTAGAGGACTTGTCAGCAGCAAGAAATTATCCCCGACGCCTCGATTTAGAGACGAACATTTGAGCATTGTCGCTGGAACTTGGGATTTATCTCATGGCCTGGAGAAGAACTTGTCGCGTCATAGTTTATGAAGAAGTCAAACTTTCAATTAGACTCCAGCGAAAGAGGAAGTTAGCGAGGACAACAGGATGGTCCTGAGGCCAGCCACTCTCACTACCTCACCGGACGGCATATTGACTGCTTCGTTCTTACAGCTATATAGACGAGACGATTATATTATCATTTGAGTTACAAGATGGAGGCAGGAAAGATGGCCTGTTACCGTCTATTGTCTCAACGCATCTGCAGGATACAAGATGAATCTGTCAAGAGTGTGTGACTGTAGATGGTGATGAGAGATGGTGCAGTGTGCATGATGGCGTAGGGGTGAGTACAGAACGAGCTCTCGGGAAGACGTGGTGTCTCATAGTAGTACGGAAATTCATGAAGGGATTTACTACATGACCACCACACTCATATGAGGTTCCTTCGCGCAACTTAACTGTGTATGACAGTCTATTGTATCGGTGTGTAATGTGCATTAACGATACAAATGGTGAACAATACATTGTAGCCGCACCCCCCGGGCCATGGGTTACAGTCGGCCATGTCAGGTTCTGGCGGACCATCGCTGCTGACGATCCTCTATTGCATTTGACGTTTGTAACTTTGTTACGTGAGCGGGTTGAATGCGTCATGGGGAAAATTCTGTAGAGTTTGAGGGATAAAATTTGAATATTTCGTTTCAGCCATACTTTTTCTTCCCTCCGTATGTTTGAAATAAATGCTTTACCTTTTTGCTACAGCAACAGGGAAGCCATTTCGAGAAAGGAATTGCAATCGTCGTGGAATAGGATTCGAAGGACAAAACTGCTCCAGCCATGAGTCATATTTGTAACCCGCACATGTAATTAACTTACAGCATAAACCTGCATACGTCGTGCATAAAACCACATAACTTCTTCTTATCCTTCTTAAGGTTGACCAAGACCAGCTGAGAGATACAAACGTATTCTGGAAACTAGAAACCTTTCAAGAACAAACAGTGCTAGAGTTTCCTCCCATACAGTCTGTGTCAAATACATGGTGTCGTGCAGGATGGTGTCAGGTACATGGTGTCATACAAGATGGTGTTACACACATAGTTTCATAAAGAATCGTGTCATATATATGAAGAATGACTGTGATTATCTTTCCATTCATTCATTTCTTCTGAGATCTGTCGTTCTCCTGTTGTGATGACGCTGTGTTACACCCACAAGTCCCCGGCGACGGTGTCATACACCTCTTCACACTAATACTCTCGGTGACTGTCATACGCTTGCTGACACAGTGACATCATGGTTTACAGGTATCTGACACGAGTGGCTGGTCTGGCTTGTTCTTGTCGTTTCTGGATCTTATCTCTGTCTCACCTTCACTGCAAGTCCAACTCTGTTCCTCTCCTTCCCTCCCCTCCAATTCCCTCTCCCACTGCTGCTTTTTCTACCCATTTTTTTTATATTCGACAATAAAGAAAATTAAATGAATTTGCAGCTTGCACATTATATTGCTTTTTCTTTATTTCTATTTTGGATTCAATTAGCAATAAAGTATCCGACACCAATGTGCATTCCAGCCGCCCATTAATGATGCCATTTTTATTTCGCTGTTTCAGACAATTTATATATTAGTATGCGAACCTTTATCATATGAAAGACGTCGGCTGATGTGGTAGAAAAGGCACCTTCCCTCACCTCTGTTTATCATAGAAGTTTAAAAGAGGTTTGTTGCATTTACGTTGTTTCTCGCTTAGGTAGTTTCTCTTTTGCAAGAAGTCTTTTGCAGTATACTGCATTCAACACCAGTCAGGGCGACTGGTCTGTAGTGCAGTCCAACCTCCCGGTCTCTTTCTTAAAGGTAGGCATGGCAGGCGCCTCTTCCACTTCCTTGGCACTTTACCTTCCTCCAGCGACAACTCGAACAACATATCAAGTGTTTACTCCTGCCTTTCTATTCTAATCATCCGGCACCGACTCTCCAAGAACTCTCCCTCAACCAAACATCTATTTTTCCAAGACCAGTCGGGAAGTTACCGTAATCTCAACTTCTTTGATATGTGAAGATTACCATGTTTGAGTCCACAGGCCTCGCTACATACGCTCAGGGAGATAAACCCTGATGGTTTTCTAGACTGGCAAGGAAACCTTTTGACGAAGACGTCTAACCACGTTATCGGTTCAACGAATTCTTTTGAAGTCTTTGTGTACTTTAAACTCGTTAACCACTACATAATACACGAGGGTCTTGCGTATCGCTTGCCTCTCCGTGTTCGTCCGAGGAACACTGTAGAGTTTTTTTTCTAAGGTAGTGGATCAAAGTATTTGGGCGTTCTCCGCCATTAGCTAATGGAAAGAGCGTTGATGGACGTGGCATGAAATTTCCATGAGGGTAAATATATATAATACGTTCTTTTTTTGGATACTAAAAAACCTTTGGCGGAGTTTCTCTCCTGTTTCCAAAATATACCCTTTGTAAAAAAAAATCTTCAACAGTTTGCACATCTAACTTCTGTTCAGTTTACATTTCTTGGATAATTTTCTGTAACTTAGGGTTTCCATCATATTTTCGCACTTATGGTATATGACATATACTTTATATCTCACAGTATAATGGTCATTAGTAACCAGTTTCTTACGTGACACCAGGGATGCATTAAATCGTTGTCAAGATATTAATACAAGGTCTAGTATTTCATTACTTCCCTCAGATTTACAGTGTGATAAAGGAAGATATATTCAGCAAATCAAGCCAATCTGGTTAACTCAATTTCTGAGACTGACTACTGATGTTATTCATCAATTTCTGCCACTATGGCACTGCTAGTAATTTCTTTAAACAACAGATCATCATATCCCTTGTATTGTGGACACGACCGCCCCAAAAGTTACATTTCTTTATTGAATATGAGTTTAGACAAGCAAGAAATAATTAGATTCCTCTTCTGGAGCGTTTTTCCATATTACACATTCAGGTGTCGTTACTGTCAACCGTGTGACATCTTCCTTAGTAAGTTGCTGCTTTCGATCCTGTTCCTCGGTAGTTCTGCAAGTTAATCTTTTCTGTTCATCCGTGACTCTGAGAGGACGTTTTCTAAAGCTAACAGTTCCTTCCGCAACAATTATAATGCCTGTATAAACATCATGCTATTTTGTAATCCTTTCCTCTTTTTCACTTTGCCTATTCCTTAGCGGACAGCTTTAGCTACGGTAGTGCCGTGCTCGAGGTCGTCTTCATATGGTTGTTATTATATAAGGTTTTGCCCACATGCCTAACCTAATGGAGCATGACCAAACTGATCTGACTTGTCTTCCTACAGGACCCTCTGTCGCCCAACACGTTCCTTATCTCCCAAGATGAGATGTCAGGTTGAGGTCCGACCGGCCATTTATGATTGTTTTAATTCGTGCTTTTTGTTTTGTTATTTTCTGGTACTCTGCCTTTATAGGCTCACACTATGTGCACTGAGGTACGGCCTATCCCTAAGAAATACGCCTTCATCCCAGCAGAATTATTCTCAGTGACCAATTAAGTATAGGATTGCCTCACAAGATTATGTTTGTTTTGCCCTATTGAACAGTGTCTTGTGACGCAAGACATTTTGATGCTATAACAACGTAGTACCCCACATTAACTCTCTCATCATATCAATTACTGTTTTGAATCAGTTCATTATACTTCCATATTAAAGCCTGAAAACCTGACAACACTCTCCCTTTCTGGAAAAGAAAAAGTCATCTTCAGTTGTACCCTATGAGATGCCAATAAAATTCCATGATATTATCTGCTAAATATCAGATTGTTTCCTCATTTTTTCTGCCTGTCGCAAAATTTCATATCCTTGTTGATGTCTAATTACAAACGTCACCTGCTATTGGTACAGTGGACAGCTAATCTAGAACCTAATCTCCCAAGGTCTCAAATCGATTAAGGGTCTTGACTCTTCCACAAGCTTGACGATTCTTACCTTTATTCTTTGCTCTTTTAAATTCTATTCTCTACCACAGCTTTTGTGTCATTATCTCTGGTGACTTAAAGCCAAGCAAACAATGCACAAAGCAGTAGAATTTGCGAACACAGCTTTTCGATTCATAAGTAAAGCTTTCTAACTAAAGTCTAGGGAAATCATCTCATTCTTTACATTTCACAGATGCGTCTCTGTCATGAATGTTGTGTTCAGTTTTCGTCCCCATCCTTGAAAAAAGAGAATGAAGAGACTAAGTACAGCTTCGAGCTAACCGGACTGAGAAACAAACTCTGTAAGAGCCGACTAACCACTTCAAATTCATTTACTGAAGACAAGAGGTTAAGAGGTGATCCAATACAGGTATTCAAAATTGTCGAAGATATCGATAATATCGATCCAAGGAGCTGCCTACGGCTTCATTCATCTGATTTTACTCGTGGCAATGGATACAAACTCGTATGCAAACAAAACTTTTTGCTCCGGATTAGGCGAAATACCTTTTCTTCAATCGGATTATTAATATTTGGAACGATTTACCAAAGCGATTGAAAGCAGTACCGCTGATACGTTTAAGAACGGACGATAAATATTCCGTTTCACGTCCACGATTTTTTACATTGTTTGCGCCACCTAAGTTACACGGACAGTTTGTAGGTTTTTCTCTTTCAAACATCCGCTTGCCTTTCTACTCTCACCACAATAGTATGTGAACGTCAACATTTTCCACAATCACAATACCCTCGAAAGGACCCAATGGCCCGTTGTTGTTGAGGTACTTTGTATGTTCCTGATTCTTTCTCAAACCTTTTGTAAAAAATCTACAATCTTCCACTTTATAGTCACCCTCCATTCCACAGGTGTATGTTTACCGTCTTTTCTGTACTCTTATCAAATCAACAATCATGTTCACAGCTCTTACACTTACGGGATATTGGCTTTGCCCAAGAAACAAAAAAGTCTCCCTCGTCAGCTCTTTCTGTAAATCTCTAAAACAGCAAACTCTGCACATCTCGAGTTTAAAAGACAGTCCCACAAAGGGAGCAGGGGACGCATGGAGATACAGCAATTGTGTTTAACACACAACACAGATGACTGTACCATCTTAGGGAATACTTATAACGATATTTGGCCAAAACGGTTGGGCTAGCGCAAAGCGCTCACCGCCCGCCTTGCTTGATGGGTAATAGGAATATTCGGTCGACTGAAGTTCACGGAGCTGGGCCGTGGACGGCCACGGCGAGAAACCGGGTAGCGTGAAAGAGGTCTAAGGCTATTCATTCGTCACAGCTGCCGGCAATCTACATGACATAATTGTCAATTCTTGGTTCATCTGGGAGTGATGAGAGAGAAAGAAAGAGGAATGATGGGAGGAAGTAGATGAGCAAGATACAGACTGGAATACCATCCATAAAGGAAAACAACCCCAAGAAAGCTAACGTGTCCTATGGCTGCTGACTAGAGTAACAATATTACATGAGAGAATTTATCCACGAAAAAGTATTACACAATAAATCTCAATTCGATGTCTAGAATAATTCTATCGAAGTGATGGAAAACTTTTCTATATAAAAAAAAGTTGAGATAAAGTCTTTCTTTATGGACGTGGAGTTTAGAATATATCAACGTACATAAGAGTTATACCCGTGGATCACTATAAAAGTCTACACTCTAAAGGATACGTCTTCGTAAAGTGGACAGGACGATGAAGCAGAGGAAATATTAAGGAAAAACAGTTAAACTCGAGAAGAAATGGAGCCAAGAAACCAAACCTAACCTCGCAGTCCCTCTATACATGTGGCTCCGTGGAATATGATCCTGCAGCAAGGCCATATAACAGGGAAACTTTGGCGGCGGAGTGGGCGCTGAAGATCACCCACTGGTACTGACGACTTTCTCCACCATAAGATAACGGAAAGCGCCAGGGACCCCCCAAGGGAACTCACAGTCCCTGGCGCCTTCCGTTGTCTCAGGGTGGATAACTATCTCCCTCCAAGACGGCGGTGTTTCTGATGCCAGAGATGGAATCACATGGCTAAAGTCTGCCGATCTCCCAGCGCTTGGTACGGCATATGTGCAGGGTAACATGCTACACAAATCTGCAAGGAAAAACTTGACAATGGGGAGACCGTTGACGAAAAATGCAGAAAACTGCCAGCAACCTGGGGTTAGGGCATGGCATCTAGACTGTTCCGAGAGGTCTCCGCCATTTCAACGACCCGATGAGCAAACACAACAAACACCCGCCTCTTCATCTCCTTCCACCACGTCCGGCGCTTGCCCAACTCCCGGAGTTCAACCCCCACAAAACATGGTAACCCCTGGCAGGTCCTGGAATAGAGTGGTCTCCCCGAAGACACAAGAACCACACGCTGCACGTAGTGAACAGATTGTTGACAACAGTGATCTAGAAAATAATTTAGTGATTATTGAAATTCAAAGCAGTTTTGAAAACATCTAAAAGCAGAATGAAGAACTGTTGAAAGCTATGGAAGATTTATCCAGAAATATGGAAAAGCTCTCTGAGAAAATGCAAATGCCAAGTGATAAGGTTAATGCCCACCAACAAGCTGCAGAAACAGCTGTGCTAGGTGATAGGGGGGAAAGCATGCATAAATTTATCGAGGTGTTATGTGAGAAAATCCAGTTGCTGAATGAAATGGTTGACGCACAGAAACAGGTGATAGAAACACCAGAACATGGCGACAATAATGTGTCCAAAAGTATTGGTGTACTTGGTAAGCAAATACATGAGCTAAATGAGAAAGTTACTAAGCACGAAAAGCTTATAATGCTCTTAAAACATGAAAAGGTAAACAATAGCGTATCACCGTCAGATGCTCCACGCAGTGACGATGATAGTGAGATGAATGAAGCAGAAGTTGATAAGCTGCTGAAGAAAACAGTTCCCAAACTCCTTCATGGTAAAGGAATTAGAGACCTATTAAGTCATCCCGCAGTTACTGAAAATTAAAATCTAAGAAACGTTGTGCTGTCACTAAAAAGAAATACATGAAAGACTTGACAGCTTAAGGGAAATCCATGCAACTTATAAGGAAAATGGCTATCAGGAACATTGTTCAATAATATAGTGATATCACAGTGCTCAATTGGAGTGTTGCCTCCATGAAAAAAAAAGGTATTCTGACCTTCATCACAGGGTTTTTGCCGAGGACATTGATGTCATGTGTTTGCAAGTGTCGAACGCCTCCTGGCGGACCCCCACGTAAGTTGCCCAATTGCAAGTGCTATAGCCCTGGATCTACCAACACTTGTCTAGTGTGTGTGTAGAGCAGTCACTGCCTCATGTACCAGTGTCCTCCCAATGGCCCGACGGATTCCAGTACCACGGTGTCGGGGTACGCGTCGGCAGTTCTACACTCGGTGTACTAGGTGCCTATGCATCTGCCAACCTACTCCACCACACGGATTTGCTTAGCTTTCTTCATGCTGAACCTTCTGTCCTGGTTGGAGACCTTATCGCTCGACACGGGAATCTGGGTGGCTTCTTCACTAACACTGGTGGTAGACATTTGATTTCACTTTTGGATGCATATGATGATGCTCAAGTCGTCAGTGGGAGTCAACCAACACACATATACAGAGGAATCCTTGACAGGTGTATGGGCTTTGACTTGTCATACACAGCTCACAGTTCTGATGTTGTTGATTATCTTGTGTCTGACCACTCGCCAATAATGGTTGCAATGCATATCGCTGGTGTTAGCCTGCCTGGTGTCGGAATGATAAGAAAGGGATTAACGGTGAAACAAGAACATCAAAATAGGTTCATAGATCATATCTATGACTGGTACAAAGATTGTGAACCCACAAATGTACACGCATTTAATGTCAATCTTGAAACTTCTGTAAACGAATTCTTTACGCATAATGATCCAACGACAGAAAACAGAGAGAACTCCCCTCGTAATGGGTCACATCGGTGCTATAGTGGACCCGAGCTGAGGTAGCCCAGGTTTATGGCCGGGCAAATAAGTGAAGGTTGTAGACAGCTTCGGACGCCCAAAGTGCTAAAACTGTTTCAAGCATCTCTTGCAGCGGCTGGGGAACGAATGACTGAACTCAGACAGAATGATTGGGAACAGTTTGTCAGTGGATTAAATCATCACACTTCTTTGGGCCAAACCTGGAATGGTATTGGCAGAATCATTGGAGGGAGGAATGAACAAGTGTCTCATCCCGATCCGCTGCGGGAGGCTAGCGAATTGATCACGAGGTGGGCTCTGCTTCTAGTTGCAGCATGTTGCCACCTGGGACTAGGGATGTTTTGCACAACGGGTCCGGAGAGCGAGAAGATCTTACCCAATTCGTGCTAAGCAAGCAACGTGACGGGTGCGATGTGCCATTCGCTGAGTTTGAGCTTGACGCAGCTCTAACCAGGGGAGGGGGCGCTGCCCCTGGGGAGGATGGTATCACGTGCGACATCGTTGGACTTCTAAGATGTGTTCCTGGTGGTCCACTATTAAAGCTGTGTAGTGTGAGTTATGCCACGGGTCGTCTACCCTCCTCATCGACCAACAGCTTAGTTGTGCCAGTACCTAGGCACAGTCAACCTAGTGAATTTCGCCCCGTCTCCCTGACGAGTTGCCTGTGCGGAACTTTTGAGGGGGTGGTGCTCAGCAGGCTGCTATATGGAGTCGGGGAACATGTGTCACCTAATGTTGGTGGCTTCACACATGGCAGGGGTGTACACAACTGCATCACTGCTTTCCTCGCGGTTCATGGGGACGGAAGGCACAAATACACCACTTTTTTTGATCTAAAAGCTGCATTTGATATTGCCAGTAGGCAAGTTATCCTGTGTGAGTTAGCAAAAGTGGATATAGGTGGCCGGCTCCTGAACTGGATACTCGGCTGTCTCTCTGGTGGAGGGTCAGCTGTGCTGTTTCAAGGCTACAAAAGTGAAGTTGGGGACATGCTCCTTGGCACTCCTCAAGGTGGGGTGCTTAGCCCCACTTTGTTCGGTGTACTTGTCGATGTACTACTGAAATCGATTCCTCAGTGTCCCTGTAATATAGCAGTTGGTTGTGCTGGTGACATTCTTGTGCATACCAAAGCATATCGTGAGGTGCAAACTGTTCTTGGCTGCATCCACACGTCCTGTGAAAGCCTTGGCTTTA
>JAUUDW010633336.1:0-11198 GCA_032361385.1 Panulirus guttatus
CTAATCCAGAAATTTTATCATATCTACACTATTTCCTTGATGCGATCCTGTGATCTTCACTATATATCGCCTGGCCTCGCTATATCTGTGTCACTGACACAGGAACCGCATGGTATACTGCTATTTTATACAGACATACATTACATAGCTATCGAGGTTATCTTTTTCTCAGGGGAATTGAGACATAGACACCAGCGAGAAAGCCCTTCTACAAACACCTAATGTAAACTGCTTTCTGATACGCCTTCCACGGGCTTAAAGTGCATCCAAACTGGCCCCCGGAGAATATGCGGGCCTCACCGCGAGTCAGGTAGGAAAGGAGACGTGAAAAATATTGTCTCTTTTTGCTTCCAAGGCCTCAGAGGCGACGCTCTCTCACTAAAACATCGCAGCTGAATAACACGGGGAAAAGAAAGCGAGGATGTTCCTCAACACGTGAAGGTTGGAGATAAGGTCGACGCTGGAGGCCAGCTAGAGTGAGGCAAAAGTTGGATTTCTTGAAATATGACGAGGCTTCGTATTCACGTGAGTGTATTTCTGGCTGTGCAAAGGGATATACAGACTCAGGCGGGCGATGGAGAGAAGGCAAAATGCCCATTCCTCGCGACTTACTCTGGTGGCCATGAAGACATTAGCGATATTAGTTTCCGGACACCAGTCAAAACACGCAACACTAGTTTTGAGTGGCTTGGCTTGGTGACAACACATAACGCTGGTGTTGAGTGGCTTGGCTTGATGACAACACATAGCACTGGTGTTGAGTGGTTTGGCTGGATGACAACACACAACGCTGGCGTTAAGTGGCTTGGCTTGATGACAACAGAACACTGGTGGTGAGTGGCTTGGCTCGATGACAACAGAACACTGGTGCTGAGTGGCTTGGCTGACAACACGTAACATTGGTGTTGAGTGGTTTAGCTTGTTCACAGCACAAGCCACTTCTCCTGCCCTCTGGATTCACAGCACGACACTCCCTCTATCCCCGAGTTGCATGACTTGGTAAAAGCCTCTCAAATCCAGTCCTATAAATCATGCAGCTTATCCTTGCTAATCCCCACCTGTCATATTCTAATACTTTCCTCAATGATTATGGCTTAAGCTTAAGGGAAGGCAAGCGGAGGTCTTCCGTGTCACAGAGGAGAAAGATTTCTTCCCAGTTTCTTTCAGTGAATGCTCTAAATGCAATAAGACTTGGTAAGATATCCTGAATTAGACTTTTAAGATATCAAGTGGGGATATCCTAGATTCAGCCCATTGAGCACCGTGAAAATGCTTTCACCTGAAACTCGTGAGGGGAATGAAAAATAGAGAAATCTTTATTTTTTTCACTTTTGCTATTGCCTCATCTGGATTCTGGGCCAGCAGCACATGCTCCATTCATCTCAAATTTTCCCCTCTTGTGTTGAGTGGAAATGTCAGAGACGCAGCTTGACTGTAGCAAAAACCCTTTGCAATCCTGTTCAAGGTGTTGCTTTGCATGATAGCGTAGCTTATTAATCTTGTGTCAGTGAGGAATGCACAGGCGAGATGGCGTCCGAGAGAATGCAGGGTACAAAAGGGATCTATGATATTTGTGACATCTCGTCTGGAAAGGTGACAAGTGTAGAATGCAATACTCCTAGAGTAGCTGATTATATTAGGATTTTCAAAGCCTTTCATACCATCAAAAACCTGAATTTTGATTCCTCTCTTAATCTCCTGTTTTCTGTGCCTATTAACGCAAAGCCGTCTACACAGGGTTTGATTTTTAGACGGGGAATGACCTCGTTAGCTGGCCTTGCTACTATTTCATTTCCATCTGGGTATTTTTTCCAAAGAGATCAAAGGTGAGTATAGCATTGTAGATGGTGACTCAAGTACAGAGCAAGGGCATGACAGAGCCGCCAGCACTAGACTCTGCAACTCTGCTGGCCATAGGTACAGTGCTGGTGCACCACAGAGCCACTAGCTCTAAAACTCTGCAGGTCACAAGCGAAATAATCTCCTGTGTTCACGGGTATAGCCTCTCACTCGTGCTGGTCCTGAAATAACCCCCGTAAGATTAAACATTGTCTCGTATTTGGCGAGGTCAAACAATGCCTTTTGTACACCAGTGTAGGACCTGTCTAGCTGTTTGCCCGAGTTGTTTGTCTTTGTGAGTGTTTGTCTGTGTCTGTCTGTTTGTCTTTCTGTTTGTGTGAATGTGATTGCATCACACAGTCCATCATTCGTCGACCGAATAACAGCATTGACGTGAAACGACACTGACAATGACTAGTTTTCACTCGCTCTGTGGATGGCCTGTGTGGGCCTCGTGGTCTCTGTGGGGGTCTGTTCTAACCTCCTGGTGACGTGGGTCCTTCCATTATTCCACCTGTGCCCTCAGCGTCGTCTGTCGTCTGCCAACACTCGCTCTTGTTGGTGTTGTCAGCCACCTCCACTTGCTTCTGTTCCTGATGCTGTCAGCCAACCCTTGCTATTGTTGTGGTTAGCCACCACCACTGGCTGTCCTTGGTGTTGCTGTCAGCCACCAGTGGCTGTTGTTACTGCTGGCAGCCACAACTGAATTTTGGTGTTGTCAGCCACCACTGGCTACTGCTGGTGTTGTCAGAGCTTATTATTTTTTTTTCTTTATTTCATCCTCGAAGTTGAGACTCCTAATTGGTGTTCATAGTGTCAAAGTTCTGACACGAAATGTCCTTTTTCTAAAAGACCTTTCGTCTCCTGGTTTTGAGTGGACAGTATTCACCTCTTAATTCAATTGTTCCTTTAGCATGTCTCTTTAACTCTCCCTTATTTCTGTAGCATTCAGCTTTCACTTCAGTTGTTCCTTTAGTATGTCTCTTTGACTCTTCCTTATTTCTGTAGCATTCAGCTTTCCCTTCAGTTGTTCCTTTAGTATGTCTCTTTGACTCTTCCTTACTTCTGTAGCATTCAGCTTTCAGTATTCCTTATTTATTTGGTTAATCTCTTTTACCCTTCCTTATTACTATAGCATGTCTCATTTAGTCTCCCTTATTGATATAGCAAATCTCTCTCATCTCCCGGAAATGAGAGGGTGATGTAATCCTCTCCCTGAAATGAGAGGGTGATGTAATCATCTCCCTCAAACTCAGACACCATTCCATCAACCATTCCAATTACAAAGCCATCACAGTAAGATAATAGAATTCTTCAGTCTCACTACACTCCAATTCGTCCCAATTGCGAGTCCCAATTATCATGCCATTAAGGCTTCTCAATTATCCCAATTATCTGCTACTTTCTGGCAGGTTAATAGAAGATATTAAGGGAGTGATAAAGGGAAAATGGGAAGGGATAGTGAATGGGTGTTGCTGAAGATGCTGTCCTGTAGAAGTGAACATGACATCTTTGGGCAACCCCGTCAGCGCCTTCATGTTCCTTACTATCTCCTTCGCCTCTGTCATCCACACTCCTTGCGTCACCGTAACCACAGTCTTGTCTATGTCACCTGAGGCACACGTCTGGTCTATGCCACGCTTCGGTAAGTCTTGCCTCACCCACAGATCAATATCTGTGTCACCTGACTGACAGTACCATGACGCGTCTGTAACACAGCTAAATATCCATGTCATTGTAACACGTCTATCTGTGTCACGTCAAAGAGGGAAGCACAGACGTTATGGTAACACAGCCAGAGACAGAATACTCCATCTTTCCTCAAGATACCTTGAGTAATTGAAAGGTGATGTAAAAAGATTCCTTTTTTGAGCACCAGAGTCGAGCTTAAAGGGAATAAACTGGACAGCAAAACAGTGAATGTTCACAACTCACAAAAGCTTAAAAACTTGTATGAATAAAGTTCATGACCTGGGGGCCCCAGGAGAGCAGACGTCCCTCCCCTTACCGCACCAACTGGTGATTAGTACCAGCTAATTACTCAGGTCAACGAGCCATATTGGCTCCCACTGTTCCGGGCCTCCCTGAGAGAGATGCAGCAGGTAGGGGGCCTAGCAGGAAGTGATCTCCCACACCCAGTGAAACGACCAGGAAACGAACGCTGATGAACCGAACCTCATTAGCTTAAGCTTCCCTGGTCTAATGAGGGGCGATCTCTTGGGTGGCTGGCTGATGGAACCCCAGGGTCAAGGGGAAAAAGTTCAGGGCTGGTATAGGCTTAGGGCTGAGAGGCTCAGGGATAAAGTATTCAGGGAAGGAAGTGCCTACAGTTTGGGAGTTTAGGACTATGGAGACTGATAATCTGGATAGACCTCATGGTTGGCGGAGACTCAGGGCTGGTGGAGGCTCAGAAATGGTGGAGACTCTGGGCCGGTGGAGGTTTAGGAATGGTGGAGGTTCAGGATTGGTGGTGACTCAGGACTGGTGGAGGTTCAGGAATGGTGGAGACTCAGGGCTGGTGAAGGTTCAGGAATGGTGGAGATCTCATAGCTGGTGGAGATTCAGGAATGGTGGAGACTTAGGGCAGGTGGAGGTTCAGGAATGGTGGAGACTCAGGGCTGGTAGAGGTTCAGGAATGGTGGAGGTCTCTTGGCTGGTGGAGGTTCAGGAATGGAGGAGACTCAGGGCTGGTGGAGGTTCAGGAATGGTGCAGGAGGATACGTAGTGCACATTTAAGAGATGAGCAACGCGGAGGTACTTCCAACTGCCAGGTAGAGACAGTCAAATACTGAGCAACGTAGAGACATAAACATGTTGTGTTGGTAGGAGGCGTCTTTACACGTGAGAGACGTTGCAACGAGAGACGTTGTCTTGACAGAGACATAGACAAGGGTCGTTTGTGCCTGAACGACATACGGAAAGGTATTATCGCCCCTACGTCTATTAGACAGACGGGTCTATCTACACCAGACAGATTCCTTGTTAGGGATCGTTTGCCCCAGACAGATCCACTATAAAGGGTCGTTTGCACTACACAGATCCACTGCGAGAGGTCGTGCGCACCAGACAGACACACAATTAGAGGTCGTACGCACCAGACATGCGCATGGCTTGGTGGTCGTATACACCAGACAGACCCACAGACATGGGTCGTATACAATAGAAAGACCCACGGTTAAGGGTCGTACTGTGCCATAGATATCCCCATTCATGGGCCGTATAATACATCAGAAAGAACGACCCTTTGGGGTCGTAATGGGTCTGACAAAGCCCCTTTTATGGGTCACATGCACCAGACAGACCCACACTTCAGGGGTCGTACACAGACACACAATCCATATACATCATGAACTCATGACTCTCAGAGGTCACGTAAAACTCAGTCATCGTCCGCCCAGTTCACCAGAGGTACCCAACAAACTCATATTTTCTTGCCCCTTTCTCATATAATTTTCTAGAGTGTCTTTTGGATGTAGGGAAGGTCTCCTGGGCATATGGGATGTAATAAGCCTTTCAACAGAAGCTGGAGGTCCGTGCCCCCTAATCATATGACTCGGGGACCTCTTCGCCTTTTATACTGACGCGCGCCATTCAGAAAGAGAAGTTCCTTTTCACCATCAGGACTTTGAGGGGCTTATTTGACTTACGTGGGACGAATTACTTCCCCTCTCGGAATGAGGCTAGTCTGAGCCCGACGTGACGGAAGATGGTAAGATTTCAACTTGGGATAAATGATCTTATTCAACTTCATAAGTAAGACGCACATTTTCTTTTAAATTCCCTGGATTTTGATGTTTCTTTTTCCAGAAATATTATCGAATTTGCTTGTGATGAGCCAAGGCTAGAAAAGACAAAAGCAATCATCGTATCAGGTCCACTTTGTCCACAAGATGCTCTCAACCCAACTGCCTCCCAACACAGCGTGCTTGGCTTGGATTAAGGAGACGCCAAAGTACCTCCAATTACATCAGGCGCTTGAGTCTCTGGTGAACACAGCACTGAAGACCCTCTATAGCGTACGAGATCAATCCAATCGGAACTTGGTCAGTCAGCCCTCTCATCGGGTAACAGGGTGTGCAGTCTAGCCTCACTCACAACTGTTATGTCAACCCCGTGTCGTGAGAGGAAGATCTAATGTTCATCAAGCGTTCTGTTGGTTCATATCCCGCTACCGTCTGACGCCTTGTGTCGAACCCGGCCTTCTCCAGAGGTAAGCACCTGCGCCAGCACCCTGCAGCTGGGGGGGATCTGGTGTCAGCACCCGAGGGCTGGTCTCCCTACAGGAGATCCCTACTGTGATGAGCTGTCGTTGTCTCAGTCCTGGTCGTTTCACTCGTCTCCGGCGTCGTTCTCGTGGTCATACAGTAAGTAATCACCTCTCCACCCTCGTGCATAAAGGTCATGACAGCACGTAGGGCAGTCGTGTCAATAGTGGTATACTGGTAGTTTTAGGCGCACACGACCCGTTGCCTAATTGACAAGAATTCCTCGCGTGTGTTGGTAAACGTGGCAACCCTTAGCCAGCTGTACATTCCAGACGTAAAATAAACTCTTTTAAAAAGAGGTTTAATTAAAACAGAACCCAGCTATTGTGAAGGGCCTGTGGTTTTACTAATATCAGCACAATACCAGTGAAAAACCAGGAGACTAAAAACAATCAAAAACCTCTCACACAAACACTGACAGATGACGCACGACAACACAGGAAACTAACAATGCGTCATTTACAGGCCAAGAATTACAGAATAACACTACAGAATAACATACCTCTGAAGATCTCTGGGGATCTTGTGTATTCTCTTACAGTCACATAACAAAGCATAGGGTTGGAATCCTCCTACAAACACAGAAAAGTTAAAGGAACTCACAAGAGCTTCCTAGTTACGTGGAAGCAGCTAAAGCAACGCCACACATGTCATCATCCCACGTTGACGCCTGTGAGGCCCATGGAAAATCGCATTTCTCGACAATACCTGCCAGTGTACTACCTTATTGCAACTGAGGACTCTCTCATCTTGAGTCCAACACATGACATATGACCCAAGAGACTCATTACCTTCAGGGATAACGAACTCAACGTGATGTCAAGCCATCGGGGCGACCTCTTGGACAAAGGCAACGAACAAATTTTACGTAATCTCACTTGAGGCTAGACTGGTCTGCTAAAGGCAGTCTATCCACTATACTAATTCCCTAATGGGATTAATTCCCTAGCAAGGTGGCGTCTCTAACCCCAGGGGATTAGACGTCCTTATCCTCCACCCAGGCTGGCGCTGGGGGACCCCCAAGATCTTGCTGACATGAGGAACTGGGGTGTGGTTCTGGGGACCTCAGTCCTGTGAAACACTGAGGAATATTGCTGTTTCTTGCTAAAAGTGACGGCCCTTCCGTAACCCGTGAGCTAAAAAAGATACGGAAGAAATATATTTCTTTTCGTCTATTTGTAAACTTTTCCTCATGTCTCCGCCAGGGATCTCGAGTTGAGGAAAGTTTATCTTACTTTCTGCAATAATTCCTCCCAGTGCTTGGGGCTATGGCGCTTCCCTCTGTCCAGCGGACATGTTGAGAATAGCCAAAGGTGCAGAACGCAATGAACCTGGGAACACTGGCCTGCAAGCTATCTTCAAAGGTTCTTCAGCCCAAGCCAGTGATAGCGAGGGAGTCCTAGCACTACTGTAGTACTGGGCAGTGAGTTCCTAGGGCACTGGCAGTGGACTAGTTGCTGTGGGTACTGATGGTAGACCTATTGCTAGGATTTTGGCAGTGGATCAATTTACCTGGGTGCCACCAGTGGCCCTGTGTCTAGCACTGACCCAGTTGCTGGAGTTTGCTCACAATGAGCAAATTGCTCGGGCTACTTGTAGTGGGCCAGGTTTCTGTGGTACTGGCATTAAGCTAGGATCTCTTCAGGGTACTGGGAGCGTACCATTTGCTTAGTTACTGACAGTGAACTAGGAGTACTGGCAAAGGAATACCAGAGTTACTGGGTTACTTTGGTCCAAATATGATAGTTTACACTGGCGTGCATGTAGCACAAGACCCAGATAAACACGAGAAGGAAATAGAAGCAATTTGCCTTTGGATTGCAGTGTAGTTCACGCCCACCAGTCTCCCTGGATGATGGATTATGGTGCGTAACGGAAGGTGTGTCTGTGTGTAGAAAAGATAACAGTGCCACACCAACAGTCTCTTTATATTATGAACAGGAGATATCTCGACCGAAAGAAAGCTTATATCACACAAGAATATAATCCCACAGTAGCAACCAGCTTCACAGGAGCCCTTGACCCTCCAGGAGTATTGTTTAAGGTCCTAACTCAGGTAAAACAAGACAGGGTGCCATTAAGCACACACACACACACACACACGGTTATCAAGACGAACGAAGAACAGCCAGGAGACACTATGCAAACAGGTAAATATCCAATTCCTGGATCACAATCAAGATGAAAAGTTAATCATCAGCTGGAGAAGCCAGCCCAACCCTCTCGAGCGAATATCGTATTTGGGCCGATTCGTCCTCAAGACCAATTAGAGAACGCATCCGTTAATTAGCGAGGTTTATCAATATTGGCTGAAGAGGAAATTGATTAATGGCAAAATAAAGAGGGAAATCGTAATAACCGGCCAGTCTTTTGCCTCTGGGGAATAAAAGCTGTCTTTTGTATGATATGGGCCAGTTGGAAAACATTCTGTGCCATATTTCGTGACAGAACAAAAGTAACTGGGCTTTTCTGCTGGGTCGTGACCCTTTCCCCACATCAGGCAAAGAATGGTCAAATCACAAAGTTGATACAATGTGGAACAGGAACATTAAGGGGACACAAGGATGCCTTGTACTGGTTCCCAGTCTGCCCAGTTATCTTGGGACGACGTCGACTTGAGGCCTTAAACCAACATCCATCCAATGATATCATTTCGCTATCTAGATAACTAGATAACTAGTTATAGACCATAGGGGTCTATTGCTTAGTCTACCATAGTTATGATACGATAGTGATGATAAGATTTAAAGTAATATTCACGTACAACATTCGCTATTCTCATGAACGTGGTAAGACACTTAACTGGTAGAGGAGCGTCATCTAGTGCCCCAGACGCTACTTAAGACCCTTCCTGGTAGAAGTACTTAACTGGTAGAGGGGCGTCATCTGGTGCTCCAGACGCTACTTAAGACTCTTCCTGGTAGAGGTACTTAGCTGGTAGAGGGGCGTCATCTAGTGCTCCAGACGCTACTTAAGACCCCTCTGGTCGTGCCAGTAACACTAGCCCCAGATGCTACTTAAGACTCCTTTGGTCGTGCCAGTAACACCAGCCCCAGATGCTACTGAAGACCCCTCTGGTCATGCCAGTAACACAAGACTGTCTCTTGTTCTGCAGGAGGTACTGTGCCAGGAGAAGGAGAATCATCGTAACCCACTTGCTTCCTTTGATCAATAAACTCATCACCTATTCATAAGGGTAGGGAATGTGGGACTTCCTCCGAGCCATAGGGGATTTATTTTTCTCCCATCGCTCTTAAGAAATGAGAGATGATGCCTTGCATCCATCTCTTAAACCTGAGGAAATGTATAATACAGTAGCTGGGAGACACGAGATGCCATCAGAGGCCCAGATCTTGTGTCGTGGGACAGAGGGATGCAGATGAGAAGGCCCTCCGAGTAGAGAGGTTCAGGTAAGGTGATGATAAGGGTGTGCCCCACAGTCAACCCAGCTGTTCATCCTCCACTCAAGGCTGGTCGATAATCATAATCTCTCTCTCTCTCCCTCTCTACCAGCGTCCTCTTCCGTTACCCTCCCCCATTCTCTCCCCTTCCATATTCTTTCCCCTTCCAGGGCTACCTTCCAGTCCCGCTATTTATCTTCCCTTTCCGATGGCCTCCCCTGTGCCGCCCGCCCGCCACTAAGAGCCACTTACCTCCAGATATCTGACTCCCGGAGGCGGCAACTCGCAATGACAAGCGTGCATTAGTGACCCGCGAGGCAGGAGCCTCACTCGAGGCGTTCTGTACGGAGTTCGATTAAAACAGATTCTTCTCAGCTCTCGCCACTCACTCGGATTTCCTCTTCTCACTCTGCTCCTCACCACTCACCCAGGGTCCTCACCACTCACCCTGGTCCTCACCACTCACCCTGGCCCTCACCACATACCCAGGGTCCTCACTACTCACCCTGGCCCTCATTACTCACCAAGGCCATCACCACTCACCCTGGCTCTCACCACTCACCCAGGCCCTCAAAACTCACCCCTGCCCTCACCGCTCACCCTGGCCCTAACCACTCACCCTAGTCCTCAACGCTCACCCTGTTATACTTAGGAGTTTGTTGAACAGTCTGTGCGACAGGAAAGAGGCTTTACCATTTGTCTGCGCGAAAGCAAAAACAACATTCTTTTATCATGCATCTCTCCGTAATTACAGTGTTTATTCCACGTGTGAGTGTGCGAGAGTAAAAGTACTTTATTTCCACATGTCTGTGCGACAGTAAAGTACTATATATCCACGTTTCCGTGTCAAAAGGCGTTGGTGAATATCCTTCTACTCCAAGCTGGTCTGGCGAAGTCCTGAACACTGGATGACGTATCAATCCAGTGCAACAGACAACTGCAAGACACATAGAGGCTCTAAATGTGGCTCACTGTCGTAAGAATGATACTCAAAAGGAAATATGGCCTCCTTTGGAGAGAGAGGAGGTCCCAACTCCTCCTGCTCGAGGCTACGCCACGAATGCCACCATTGGCGAAGCTGTATCACTGGGAGCACAATCTCGTCAAATAACTTCTTTCTCCATAGGAGTCCAACTTTCCCTGTTACTGGAAGTAGCGCAGCCTTGGGCTGCAGGAGTCTTTAGCAAAAGGTCCTTGGATATATATATATATGTGCCATGAAAAAATGCTCTACCTTGAACATGACATCATATCATTTCAAACAAGAAATAATAACATTTGATGGAAAATATTCAAGGGATCATAAGACGTTGTCATCATTTGTAGAATTATGACGAGAAATGTAAATACATTTCCCAGAAATAGGACACAAGGGCAGGCCTCCACTGGTGAGATGGGCTCATTGAGGATTTGCATCTGTAATGGATAACTATGTGAATATTTATGACGTGGAGAAATCTTTTAAAGATTTTGCGGTAGCTCCTGACTTTGCGTCTATCTTGAAATATATATATATATATATATATATATTCCTTCTGATCAACGGGGAAATGAAACACGATAAGTTCCCAAGTGCACTTTCGTGTAATAATCACATCATCAGGGGAGATACAAGAGAGAGAAATATAACAGTCAGTTGGTATACATTGTTTATCAAGATGATGTCCTAGCGACGTCTCTGCCGTGTATACCA
>JAUUDW010633347.1:0-11198 GCA_032361385.1 Panulirus guttatus
CTTTTTAAACAAAGTTTCCTGCCGAATTATCGTGATGAACAAAATTACTGAATGGCTTGAGCGATTATATGCACCAAACAGAAGAGAAATTCATATACAAATATAGAAAATCATATTTACCACTGTATACCTCCAGGCTACAAAACTTTCCCCATCAACCAAGCATGACTAGCAGCAGAATAGACAATCCCTCTCACTAACAATCCATACTTAACTTCCTACATTAAATATTTCTCACCTTCATCTATTCGTAGCCAGAATAACGGTCCTCAGAATCACGCTTCCCAGCCGTACTTATGGAAAATGAATCCACTGAAAATACTAACTATAGGACTTCATGTAAATTACCTTTTGAAAACATATTATATTCAATGTCTTTCGGAATTAAGGAAGATAACCACAAAAACCAAAATTTTGTAATTAACAATAACATTCCCTTAGTACGAGTCATATATTATAGACAATTATGATAATTTTCATGTTGCACAGTTTGTAAAACTTATAAATACCATTTGATCATGGTGGAAAGCATGAGAGACGTGAGTCCAACTTGAGAACAGGGACTCGAACCTATGTTCCCTGTAATACTTAACAGCAACACACATTCCACACTACCGTTTACCTTAACGATACATGTCTTGATAAACGTAGCGCAATTTGTTTTAAGCTGCACCTCCAAAATCAACACGCTCAACTCACATTCAAGTTTAATCTGATATATTAAGCTTCTTTGATAACGTAATCCACAACATTTTCGATCACTTGTAAGATTCGCCATAACCACCACAACGTTTTTCTATGCCATGCTAGGCTAGGCTAGGCTAGGCTAGGCTAGGCTAGGCTAGGTTTGGCTACGTTTGTACTCTAACCTAACCCCGAAAAACTTTGGGTTGCGAATATACAGTCCGATCCCTTCTTTATCCTTCTCCTTCAACCGGGGTTAGGGAAATCACCACAGCTTCACAAACGGGTGTATTCGTATAAACAGTCCACAGCAACAGAGGTGCCAACGACAACAGCGCCTGGCCTTTAACAGGTTATCAACTCAGGGCCACACCAACCAAACCCCCCCCCCCCCCTCCCCACAATCTGGCTAACGTATTTGACATCAACTCCATCATGGGAACACTTCGCTGTACAGTCACACGTTGCTTGGGATAAGACGTCGGCGGAACTCTACCTAGTAGCTCTCTCTCTCTCTCTCTCTCTCTCTCTCTCTCTCTCATACATACACACACACACACACATACATACTCACACGTTTTCAAGCTGGTCGAGTGTAACTGGTGGGGGCCCTCAAGGTTCATTATTGGCACCACTCCTGTTCCTGTGTACATTGTCTCGCCAGATGACGCACAGAATCATTCCTGATATTGTTTGCTGATGATGCCGAAGGCATTATTGAACTTCGGAGTAGCACAGAACACAAATTGTCTCGAGGACACTTACAGATGATGCGGAAGTGGCCAGACAGATGGCAGTTGTAACCTGACCTGAACAGATGCAGGATGAACGAGGACAGAAAATGGATTAAATGTATTAAACTGTGACGAACATACTAGAGAAAACGGGTTACAGAGATCAGGGCAGCAAAGGGTATCTTGTAGTTGCCATTATGGCCACTATTATTCCTGGGAGGTTACGTGAGCAAGATTATGAGAGTGGAAATTTTCTTGGTCCACTCCCAACATTACCTTCAAGTACATGGACAGCCAAGTGTATGGGACGTGCAGTCAACCCAACCCCCATCATTAAGTGACCAATGTATCCTCCTTGCTTGAGGGATAAAGGCATAGACCCGCTGAGAAGTGAGTTTTTGACCAGTTTGTGAGAGGAATAATTCCCCGCTTTCCACACAGAGTGAAGACAGGCGAGGGGAACCTGTCGCTTCCAGGAAACAGACCAGTTCCTTTGAAATCATTCGGGCAACTGAGGCCCTAATCGAAGAAAACCATCTTATTAGCTCATCATCTCATTACGAGTCTTAGTCTTAGATAAGAAAAAGTGGCAGGAGAGACGTAATCGAAAGAATTCCTTCGGCAAGTCGACGAAAGATTAAGTCACTGCCGATAGCACTGGAAATATCTCTTATGGGTAATCACGCACACACACACACACACACACACACACACACACACACACACTTACACACACACACACACACACACACTCACACTCACTCATTCTGCCACACGTGTCACAGAGGTATCAGCTTATAAATCTAAACATCTTGTCTTCTGGGAACAGTTGCGGCCTCAGTGTTGGTGGGGGGTGAGTGTGCTGGGCTCTTGGAACATTGCATAACGCCGCTTCGCAAGCCACTCCGGGGAAGGGAGTGAGTGAGTGAGCGTTGCTTATGCCACTTCATCCTGCCTCCTCCTCCTCCCCTTCTTCTTCTTCTTCTTCTTCTTCTTCTTCTTCTTATCCTCCTCCTCCTCCTCCTCCTCTCCCCTCTGATCCGGACACCCTGACGGGCACAATTAAACTAAAGTTTACAGTTGATCAGTTTACTCGACAAGTTTACTGTTCCACAGTTCAGTCAAAGTTATATTCGAATGGGTAGCTCAGTCTGGGCCAGAGAACCCCTCCTTTTTTTTTAAGTTCTGTCGTAATCTCCTTCGGTCGTGACTCTGATTTTCTCTTCGAGGCGAGTATAAAAAAGTGGCAAAGAAGATGAAAGAAATATAGAGAGAGGAAAGGAAAAAATTATGTGTCTTGAAGGAAGCAAAAGCAAAAAAGAAACTGCGTAAACAGAGGGGCATGAGGCAGGAAAGACATGAGAAGGTAAAGAGTTCCAAAGCTTAGGGGCGTAAGGAGAGAAAGAGACATCACAACGGCCCACCTTTTGAGTTGTCGACGCGCCACATCAGTCATCATTCGTGACGCATTTGGTAACGTCCGTTAAAAAGTATGGTCCGGCCCATGACTTAGTAGTCCTCAGCATGACGCATCTAGTGGCTGCTATCATTACCCCGTCACGTGTTCGACCCAGCGGAAATATAATTTGTACTTTATCAGAGAAGGTGGTTATCTCTAGTCGTTGGCTATCGAAGGTGTTTATTCGTTTGGTTCGCATGGCGAGCGCGAGCCAGAACCAATGTAGGCTACAAACATCCCTTGTCTTATCTGCAGGTATGTGTTTTATTCCCACCGGCACCTTAGAGTGGGGTCGAACACCAGAGGGGCAGAGGTTGCGACAGGAAGCTAGCCGTGTTTGTTGGTGTGGCTCGCATGGAGAGCACAAGAACGAACTAATGTATGGTACGGGGACGACTCCGTGTATCACTGGATAGTTTAGTGTCTCCTCAGCAAAGGAGTCTGTTGTGTTTCGACCGTAAGGAGTCGTCTGGCGTCACTCAATAACAGCAGGGGGTCGAGGCTGGAGACAGGCAGGGTCTGTGACAGGAAGAGAGACCTACTTGGCAGGAGGGGTAAAGGGGGGATTCCCCCCCCCCAGCAACGGGGTCAGTCCGTGCTTCCCGTTATTGTACGTGATAATATCCAGGTGTCTGGGTCGCCAAGCATTGTCACCATCGTCAGGCTTCGTTGGCAAAAGTCACAGAAAATGTAACTGATCGCCTGTCCTGAATATGAACACAGACTTCCCCCCCAAAATAGAGAGCTATAGATCATAGAACTTTTAAATGGTGTTGGTTGGCATTGGGATGAACGGCCAGAGTATGTGGTGCTTGATGACACTGGTCTTACTTAGAATGTAAGACCTGTTAAAAAGCGTGACGGATTAACGGGGGTAAAAATGGAAGGAAGTTGGGGTGGAGTGTGATGGAAGTTGACAGGTTTGGCTGGGGGGGGGGTTGTCGATGGGCATCAACACTTACGAATATTAAGAGAAGAGTGACTCTCTCTCTCTCTCTCTCTCTCTCTCTCTCTGTATTTTCCCCTTTTACACGCATAGGAGCAAGTAGGTCGGCCGTGCTCACTTTCCTGAGGTGGTGGTTCTTGGCGGTGCTCATTAGGCCGCCCCATCCACAGAAGTACGCCAACTTCCCCTCCACTGATCATTCACTTTTATCTGCGTTTACATCCTGCTTGGCTGGCTGCCGTTATTAGGCCAATTGCTTGTGTTTTTTTTTAAAGTTCTGGGGCGAAAAGATAAGCTTGGCTGCGACACGAGAGTGGGTCACTGGCGATGATGCACTGGGGTTGATGACATTGGTGTCGCCCCTCCCGTGGTCTCCCCGGGCGTCAGTAATAGGCGACCCGGTATTATTGGCTCTGAGCATATTGAGTTCAGGCTCTGAGAGAGGCTCCTTGTTATATATCTTCCCCCGTTCATTGCGCTGTCAGGATGCAGTGTAGGTAGGACAGTCAGGGTGTAGTGTAGGTAGGACATTCAGGATGTAGTGTAGGTAGGCCATTCAGGGTGTAGTGTAGGTAGGACATTCAGGGTGTAGTGTAGGTAGGACAGTCATTTGTAGTGTAGGTAGGACAGTCAGGCTGTAGTGTAAGTAGGACAGTCAGTTGTAGTGTTGGTAGGACAGTCAGGCTGTAGTGTAGATAGGGACAGTCAGGGTGTAGTGAAGGTACGACTTAAGTGTTTGGGTGATCCATACACCTTGAATTCCAAGAGCACGACGGTACGATTCCCGCCATCGTACCCTCGTTGGTCGTACCGTCGTGCTGTGGGGCCGTACCGTTTGTTTCAGTGGCCCTTCTGTCGTGCTCGGGGGTCGTGCTGTCGTGCTCGAAGGGTTAGAACCGTTAGATCTATTACATCTAAAGTGATTCTTCAGAGTGGATTGTGTTGATGGTGAGAACCATATATGTAGAGGCCTTGGTTACTGTATTGTCAAGACTTGAACGGGAGAAGACCACGAGCTTAGCCAGGGCTCGAAGTGGATCTCGGGGAGTGTCGGCATTTGAGGTGGGTCCCGGGGTATGTAATTTACTCGCGTGCCAGGGCTCATAAGGCACGCATGTCTCAGGATTCATGAGACACGAATTTGTTAGGGCTCATAAGTCACAAATGTCTCAGGGTTCAAGAGACACGAATGTCTCAGGGCTCATAAGGCCCGAATGTCTCAGGATTCATGAGACACTAATTTGTAAGGGTTCACAAGTAACCAGTGTCTCAGGGTTCATAAGTCAAGAATGCCTCATAAGTCACGTCACTTGTGTGTCTCAAGGTTCGTAATCCGCTCATGAATGTCGCGTATGAGGGTCCTGTTCCCCGTCCCTCACTCCCTACTTGCCGTGGGCGTCACATCATCACTATCACATTATTGAGCTCCCTTATAGGTACCCGGGGGAGTAGGTGGTAGGGTGATCGAGGCTGGACGTTCTTCTGAGAACGCCAGTGATGTGTGTGTGTGTGTGTGTGTGTGTTTGTGTGTGACGGGGAGAGAGTTTTGCACTCGTGTTGCCCCGTCTCTCATCCTTGTATATATGCACTGTGTATTTACTCCAGTGTGTGTGTGTATATATTCACATACACACACACCAGCCTAAGCCAGGTACCCATTTATCGATCGAGGGGAGGATGAACAGCTGGGCTTGGCTGTGGGCCGACTGTCGCCCCCAGGATTCGAACCCATGGCTAAATATGTCTGTGCGACGTTTGGACCACGTCGACACGCGGCCTACAAGAGAGACTTCGAGGTCGCTTTGATCACGTGACTGGGGTACCTTGTTGTTATTGTTGTTGCTGGGTTCACTGACTACCCCAGCTGGTGGGCTAGTACCCCGGATGGTGGGCTAGTACCTAGGATGGTTGGCTAGTACTCCAGCTGGTGGGCTAGTTCCCCGATGTTGGGCTAGTACCCCGGATGGTTGGCTAGTACCCCAGCCGGTGGGCTTGTACCCCAGAAGGTTGGTTAGTACCCCAGCTGGTGGGCTAGTACTCTAGCTGGTGGGCTAGTACACCAGCAGATGGGCTTGTACCCCGGATGGTGGGCTAGTACCCCAGCTGGTGGGCTATTACCCCGGATGGTGGGCTATGGACCTGACCCACCTTACACTACTACTCCCCTGGTGGGCTTCGTGAGAGGAAGGGCCTGGCACATCTGAAGATGTGCACACCGCACTACTACCACTACCACCATCTCAGCCATTACCATCCCCACCACCACTACCACCACAATCGCAGCTGCTCTCGCCACCCACATCTTAACCACCATCATTACTGACCTCATCTTCACTTCCACAACCACTTCTTAGCAGCTCTCTGTGCTCTCGTGACTGAAGGCAATTGTGCTCTACTCGAAGAGAGATGAATGGATAAACAACAGAGCGTATGTCACACAAGCATCTTCTTGCAACTCATTGTGCAAAATAAATCTATACAAAGGCGCATTTATAATTATCTTTACACACAAGCCAAAGACTCAGCGACATAACCTAAACTTGGGAGACGTGACCTGACTAGATATGGTTGACCTGGTGGTGGTTGGCTTCGGATTCAAGACTAGAAATGAAATATTCTTTCGACATACAAACCTCGAAGGTCTTCGGGTACGTACTAGCAGGAGAATATCTACATCACGTTTTGTGCGCTCCTGGCCCGTCAAGCACTTCGACTTTCTCTAATAAAGAGAAAGAAAAAGAATTGAATTATTTTTTCTTCACGGCTGTTCTTGGGTCTGTCTTATTCGGGGTAACGCAATATATTTCTCACTTGTTTATTGGGGTAACGTAGTGCCAAACGCTTGTCAGGCTGAGTGAATGAGACACACGTAAAGCTGAACCGCAGTGTACGACGGACGTGATGAAGAACCCCCGTTATTGCCTGGGCCCTCCAGTGGCGGCTGGTGAAAGTACGAGGAGATAAGAGACCCGACCTGCCTGTGGCAGTATGTCGGCGTCAGCTGTGGGGGCGGCGGGTGTGGCCAGGGGCAGAAACTTGCACAGCGTACGGCAGGCTGTGTGTGTGTGAGGGGGAGGTCAGGACCTGCTTGCTGTGCCCTGGCCAATGTCATGGGTTGTCACTGCCGGACGTCTCTCACTGTCTGCCCGTGGCCACTCCCGTGCTGGCTTGAGGTGATGTCGCCTCGCCTCACCTCGCTGCTACACCCGCCAGATTACAATCCCTTCGACAGTGCCCCTCCGTTCTCTCAAAGCATTCACGCCAGCCAACCCTGTCTATATAACGCACAGATGTACTTCCATATCTGTTAGAACTTTTCTTAAATAATTTAAGCACTTTTTCGGGCACTACGCAAGAAAAATTTCCCATTTCAGTGGTCGTCGAGACTCGAGTCTGTCCGAGCTAGGCTACTGCATAATCAACCTGTCTCTGGCGGTGCACAGAGGCCTGGCCTTTCCTCAAACATTGCCTCTTTTGGGGTCGTCTTCCCTGCCTCCTGCCGGCTGACCTTTTCCACTCAGCGACTAGGTTTCGTCACACACGCCCGTGGACGATGTGTGCCTCTTGCTATATGAAGAGAAATGTCAGAAGTCGTCGATAACTCGGGTTGAAACGGTATTTGAAGTAACCAGCCTGGTTTAAGCAGTTAGAATGAAATGACTGGGTATGCTTGTAATACTGAATGCTGACTCTGTTGCTTAACTCAATGAGCACGACGTACGACCGACCCTTTTTGACTCGACACTGAAGGGTTAAAGGCTCCATCTTTATATCGTACCGTTGCGCAAAGGGTGTACCGTCACGCGCAAGTATTGTACCGCTGTGCTTAAAGATTGTGCCATCGTGTTCAAGGGTCGTAGTGTTATACTCAAGGGTCGTACCATCTTGCTCAAAGGCTTGATAAACTGATTAAGAAGCTTAAAGATGGAATCTAGGTAAATACTGCAGACGATTCTGAGAATATACCCTTTCGTAAGGATTCGTATTTAATGACTCCATTGTCGATGAATATTCCCTCTAGATATTTCATTCGGTCGTTTAAGAGTTGTGAGGCTTTTGTGTGCGAATTATTTTGCATTCAATCGAAAATTAAAGATATGTGATTGCAAGCGCTGTCAAGCGTGGGTAGGTTGATGGTCGTTTGAATGGTTACTGAGGTCACCACAACTACAGTCGCTGGTTGTTACCTTGTCCCACTTAGCATCTCCCGACGAGTGCTTGCCCTGGCGCACAACTTTCACTCGTACGGCTGACATTTGCTTGGGCTGTACTTCATTTAGCGGCCTTCGGCATGATGTTGTGGCTCTGCGCTGTTCTTGTTGCTAACCAGTGATGCAGGTTAAATATACACATCTTGATCCACCTCACTGTTTGCATATGGATTGTATTGGCTAAAATGTATTGGACTGTGGAAATGGGTTAGCATACTATTTCTGCTGGAGCAGCCTTGCCGCTAGACAAGAGAGGTGTGTAAGCTGTTGCTGGCTGCAGTGCTCACTGTCCGTGAAGGACATAATATTTCTTATTCCTTTCATAGTGACATCCAGACGCAAGATGGTAAGGTCGTGTGGGCTCTCAAAGCCTCGCGACGGGAAAGTGACTTAAAAGTATCCGCTGTTTTATCTTTTTCTCGGTTGCATGTCCAGGAATGCGTTGCAGAAACTTTTAGGTATCTTATCTTCATTCACAGAGGTGTTTCCTGGTAACTGACCTAACCGGGGAGGGGAACTCCCTTGGAGAACTGACCCAGAGCATGTTTGTAAATTGAGGATTGTGGCCTTGTTAGGGGTCTACCCCTCCGCCCCAACACTGGTTTAGAGCCAACCCAGCTGTTCATCTTCCCTTCTGGGCTGGTCGATTAACTGAGATCTGGCAAAGGCATGTGTGGTCGTGTTTGTGTGTGCATACATTGGAGTAAAGGCATGGTACACATACATACAAGGTTAGGAGACGGGCCAACACCAATGTAAAACTCTCTCTCTCCCCGTAACGCTGCCTGCCAAGCTGTGTTGTTGATGTCGCTAGTACGTGCTAGGCTTTGACGACCTTAGAGGAAGGTACATAGTCTGGGATTCTAACACAGGTGGCGTTTTAAAACCCTTATAATGTGACAGTATCTTGTTTGGACTTAGGACTTAATCCGCTACCGTTTTATTGTATTTACGTTGAGACATCACCATTACCCGTTAGAACAAACCCATTTGTAACATTGAGAAAGATGAGGTCCATTTTCACCTTAGTATGAAGAACTAAGGTACATTTATCATAAGTAATTGCTTTTGGAGCAGTGTTTCTCTGCATACCAGCCATAAAATCAGACTTACGACCATTGTATTGTTATACTCTTTTATACTCTGGTGGTATTGTACTTTACTTAATGTTTTACAAGCTTAACAAAATACTCATTAGTTGTGTAATGACATTTCTTGTTTACCATGGTGTGTGCCGTAACATTAAGTGTGATTTAACCCTGTGGAAGTGTTTGATGAGAGGATGATTTACGTACGTGATGTTAATTGTACACGAATGACGTTGACTTTATTTATGATGTTAATCGTTACGTGTGTGATGTTAATTTCAGATGTGATGTGGATTTCACGGGTGCGATGTGAATCAACTTGTGTTATTAAGGCTACGTGTGATGTTAATCTAACTTGTGAGATATTAACCCGAGTTGTTGATTTCACAATGCGATAAAAATTTTACGTGTGTGATGGTCATTTTCTGTGTGTGACATTCATTAACTCGTGCTGTTAACTTTACGCAGGATGTTGATTTTAGGTATGCTATGTTAATTAAACCAATGTTTGCGTTCGTGTGCCCACAGGGAGGAGGAGGGAGTGACCTTACCCGAGGCTGGACGCTACGCTACGGGCATCTTCTTCCTCGACAAGACCCACCATCAGGAGAGCGAAGAGCTCTTCGGGGACCTGGCCACCTCGCATGGCCTTCAGGTAAGGGGATGTGTCGTCTTGAAAGTCTTTCAGTTTGTCGTTAACGCCTCGAGCACGACAGGAAGGCCGTCATACCCCGAAGGGCCTGGTTAAACACCTGGCCTTTCGTACCGAAGAGTCGTACTGTCGTGCTTTTAAGGGCTGTGTCGTCATTCTCAGGGGTCGTCGTAGCGTCATGCTCAAGGGTCGGGACTCAAGGGTGTCCTACAGTATGGACGGGATTCGTCCGCTGTTATCTCCGGTTCACCAAATGCGTCCTGTGTTTTGTAAAGGTGACCTGGTTCGTCCAGCGTTTTCCACGGTGGAAGAGGTTTAGTCCGGTTTTCTAAAGATGACCAAATTCGTCCGAGGGTGTTCGAAACGTGACTTAATCAGATGTGCACAAGAAGTTGAGATGAAACTGTTATAACCATTGTTGACATTTCAGCACCAGGAACTGAGGCATTATAACCTAAGCCTCCACCAGGAACTGGAGGCATTATAACATGCCCCCTCCAACAGGAACTGAGGCATTACGAGTATAACCTGCCCCTCCAGCAGAAACTGAGGCATTATATCCTGCCCCTTCACAGGAACTGAGGCATTATATCCTGCCCCTTCACCAGGAACTGAGGCATTATATCTTGCCCCCTCCACCAGGAACTGAGGCATTATATCCTGCCTCTTCACCTCCACACACCCTGGATCGTGAAGAGAACAAAGAGAACATTCAAGGTCACATTCTTTCCAGGTCATCGACAGTCTTGCCTGCTGCCTCAGCACCCCAAGGGCCCCATTCTCCCAAGGGTGATGGAGGAGCCGCCTCCTTCAAGCGGGTGGCTGACGCATGCAAGTCACCGGAGGGAACCTCCTCACTTATTGCACACCTTCGGATTCTGTTGGTTGGCCTACATTGTCGACTCAGGCAGTAAGTGCTGGGGGTTCGTGGCCCCTTGAGCACGGCGGTGTGATGTCCTTTGAACACCGACGGTGCGATCCTTTTTGTACACGACGGCACGACCCCTTGAGCACGTCAGCACGGTTCTTTAAGCACGACTTGACAATCTTCGAACATAAAGGTACGAAACCTCTGAACACGACATTTGACCACAACAGGACGACCCTTGAACAAGGCTGTTAACAACCTTTGGGTGGGACTGCAGGGCCTTTGACTTTATCCTTAAGGGCTAGGTCAGAAACCAGGCCACCTTAGGGTAAAGGGTCGTGCTGCCGTGCCCTTAGGGGTGGTATGAGGCTGGTTGGATTTCTCTATCGTCTCACGGTACGGTATGGGTGATCAGTGCTCGCCTGCCTTGATGTCTGTGTTGTGTAATACTTTTTTTCTTCCTAACTCGAGCAGTATTGTGTTGCTTGTATTCCTGGACGAACAAGGCTGGGAGCTGTTGGCAGGCTGGCTGGCACATCGAATGCATTAAAGGATT
>JAUUDW010633370.1:0-11197 GCA_032361385.1 Panulirus guttatus
GGTATGTATATGTATGTACTGTGCATATATGTGCATGTATGTATATATGTGTGTATGTGGGGGAATGGGTCTTTCTTTGTCTGTTTCCTGGCGCTACCTCGCTGACGCGGGAAACAGCGATCATGCATAATAGATAAATAGATATACATTGTCTTTCATTGATGAAACAAAAGTTGCAGAAAAATATTTTATGAATGTTTTTTCAGTGGGCAGTGGAAAGTTTTCACAGGAAATGAAGAAGGTTCCCTACTTGGTTGGTGGGCTTGGTTCCGTAGCCGACAACTCACCCCACACATCCCACCTTGTGACTGCTATATGGTTGCTTCTACAGTTTCTTCAAAAATGCTCCAGGCAATTGCCAGCAAGGAAGGATTTAATTTTGTTGTAAGTGATAATGAAAATTTGTGGCATAGGTATTCTCTTTCACGGTTTAAATTTAGTATAAGATCCTACAGCTGAAACATCTTTTCACCCACCATTGTGTACTACTGATGTAACCTCTTACTCTTGCTGTTGGAAGTAGCACAGCATTGGTCTGCAAAGACCTTTAGAATGGTCCTGGTTAACACCAGGACTCTTCTGTAGAAACTGTTCTTGGGGTAATTATGAATGCATAAGAAAAATAGATATAGCAGCCATTTACAAATAGATGTATGTAAATATCCAATATAAGGTCCACAAGAGCACCACAAATTGATCAATATCGCAAACATATGCACAAGCAGTAGCATACATCTCAGAAAGCTTGCTCTGTCATGGTGAAGTTATAATATTTTCTGTTTGGTGTATACAATATTATAGAACAATCATTTGTGAACATAATCAAGTTAGAAATATGATGTTAGATCAAAAACAGCATCACAAAATTTATTATTATTGTGTTGTAAACATTGGTGTGCCACTTAGGGACTGGTTGTGAGGGATGTGTTGCTAGAAGGTGCCTCACACCATCTCAAAGGCCCAGACACATGACTCATGCATCATACAGGAGACAAGACTCTTTATATGACTTTTACTGATTTATTAAGTCATACAATTTTTAACTATATTTTTATTATTCGCATAGATTTTTAAGAAATTGAAAATTGTTTGAAAAAGTAGATTGGAAATGCAGCTTTTATCATGACAGTGAATGAGTTAAGTAAAGTACTGGATCATCCAAAGTTGATTATTACAAAAGAAGTCTAGTAGTAGAAGAAAAGAGCTAAGCAGCAAAATCAAGATATATGTCGAGTGCTACTCGTCAGTCATATCTCAGGCCAAATCTCATCATAGATAGGTAGGTACGTATACCTTTTCCATGCTTACTTATGCCTGTTCCATGCTCTCCTTACCTCCAAGTCTCCAGCACCAATACTCATGTCTTTGATATCACCATTTTCAGTCATTTCCATGAAGTATTTCTTCCTATCATACAAACTTCATTCTCCCTCACAGACAGGGTCTTAGATTTGTTTGGTAATACTTTCACATTTGAGACAGACTTTCTTGTTGTAGCAATTAACCATTATATTCACCCTTAGATTGTCATTCATCCTTTTTCAGAGACCGTATAATTTCCTTTTAATCACATTCTCTGGCTTTTTCAGTCATGACATCTTTCTGAACTTTGCCCTCAGTTCATCACTATTTCCTGGAAAGTTCAGCTTCTTCCAAATTCTCTTCTTCTTATCAACCATCTTCCTTAAAATATCAGTCTTCCATGCTGCTCATCTTTCAACACCTTTGTCTTATCTGTTTTTTTGTAAAATAGTTTCGAGAATGCCATTCTGAAGATGAATTTATTCCAGGGCTGTCATTAGTTGCCAAAGCCATAGCAAAACACATATAACTGTGTGGTTCTTATTTTTTATGAACTTGCTGATTTTTTGCTGAGATTAGTCTTGAATTACTTTGGTTATGCTGTGTTCTCAAAAGTATACAATAATTTAGGACTTTATTAGCATAGGTCATATTCCATATTGTACAGTTCAAGATTTAACCATTGTTCTTTATGGCAACTTCAATAATACTGGTGAGAGATAGGCAGTCTTGATTATAACAGTGAGCAAGTACCATTCCTGTAGATATCTAAGAAAGTAGACGGGATGATGTACTTTTTTATTTGTATTATAGAAATGTTTGGCTTTATAGGCCTGCTTATGTTTTTCAGGAGACGCTAACTGGTTTTAAGTGGATGGGTAATAAATCATACGACCTTATGCAAAAGGGTAAGACTGTGCTGTTTGCCTATGAGGAAGCTATTGGATTTATGAATGGATCTGAGGTATGTATGGTGGTAAGCTCTTAGCTATAATGTGGTGATTATAATAAATGTGATTTACTGGCTAAAGCTAGTAGAATAATAATCTTTTCAATGTAACTTTTATCTTGAGCAATATATCTATAACAAGAATGTTTACAGCATTTGTAATATTTTTTTTAAAGACTTGTATTTTAGGCTATATTTGCTTTCCACAAAAAGAAAATTAGTATTACTTGTTTAGATATACCATCAGTAAAATTGTTCACAAAAACCCTTCAGTTTTATATTCTGTATCCATATTCTAGTACTTAAGGGACTCTGAATTTTTATTTGAGTACTTTTTAGAATACAACCAAATTCATATTTACTCTATTCACTTTTTCATAGAACTAGAAAAACAGTAGTGTAGTTTTGTATTTCGTAGTATTTGGGGTAGGCAAGCATTCGCATCCTGTCCATTGAATTAGTTGAACCCCTACATAATAATCTTGAACCATGCTAGCAAAATAGCTAGTTCCACAAACAACCTATCATACATGGGCTGACTGAAAATGCAGATCTGGAAAATCAACATAACTACCACTTGGTTGTCCTTCCATACCACTTGCATGAAAAATAAGACTGGGAAGGGACTGAACTTGTGGTTTGCACTCTGAACTTGTTATGTCTATGGTATAAGTGGTTGAGACATGCAGGCTTCACTCATTAATCATTTAAGATGGAAAATGCATGCTGACCGGTTCAAGAGCTGTGAAGGGAACTGAATAGAGATCATTACGATTCATTAGGTATATATGGTTAATAATCTGTGATGAATAAGGAATTTTTATTAGAATTTTGAAAGTGGTTGTGTGTAGATAAGTCATAAAACTCTGCAAACTCTGTAAATGTGCCTAACATTGTGTGACCAATATATAGTTTGTGTATTGCTTCCCCAAACAATGTTTGAATTGTTTTTAGATATGTTCTTTTTTCTGCTGAATTGTTTTGAGATGTGCTTTTTCTGCCTGGAGATGTTAGTCATACTTATCTGTGTTGTATACTTTGCTCTTTCTGCCTACAGATGCTAGTCATACACTGCTGTGTTGTATACAGATACATTTTAGAGTTTTTGAAAATACAGTGTAACCAGAACATGGTTCAGTAGTGCATTGCCTACAGAATGTCTTTGGGACTCACTTTCATTGAATGACTGTTAACCTTTTGTGAAACAGCTATAAACAAACCTTAAAGGGTATGGGGACTCAAAAAATTAGGGAAACCCACTCATGTAACTCTGTGTGGACAGTTGACTCAGTTTTGTTAAAAATGTGCAACAAAGAGGGCACTGCATCCTACTTTATAAGGCCTTCAGTGTAAAAAACTTAAACAAGTCCAACAGTGAAACTTAAAGTCATTGTTTCAGATGAGTTGAATGCTTAAGGAATAACTTTCTGTTCCTAATATTATTAACCTCATTACCATTTACTTATGTGGATCAAGTAAGTTATAAGCTTACTTCCTCATATGGGAATTAATTTTGAAGAACTGAGGTACTTCACTTAAGCAGTGTGAACTAAAGTTTCTGCTGTACCGTCATCTATTCTGATTACGTATACACTTGGTACTTTACACCATTAGAGTATTTTGTCGTTTCATCATCTTGATCATAATTCTTCGTTATGAACTCTACTAATTTTACTGAATATTCTAAATATGATTACCAAAGCTTACTAACCTTACTTTCAGTCATTGCTTGTCTCACTGTAGTGCACAGATGTTAGGAACTCTTTATAGCGGTTTTCAACTAATTCACTTTCCTACTGCAGATATTCTTTCTGTATTTTGGTAATTTACTTCATAAATAATTTTTTCTTATTCTTCCTAATATTTGCTCAATTTATTACCAAGATGATGTGGAATTCAGTAAAGTTTGCTGTAACCATTCTTCACCTAGATTTCTCAAGCATAAGAATTTGTATGAAGCATTACAATATGAATTTCAAGGTTATTCTTGTTAGTATTTAATGTGATGTTAAACCTACAGGTGTTGGATAAAGATGGGATTTCTGCTGCAATGCGCTTAGCAGAAATGGTGTCCTATTTGTCTAAGCAGAAGATGACGCTGACAGAAAAATTGCAAGACCTTTACAAGACGTAAGTTTTAAGTGTATTTTGGCATTTACAGCTGTTTGAAATACTTTACACTAATAGCATGACAAATTACACATGATATTGCATGGTGTTCCATATCAGTTTAATCACAAATTTAACAGGCAGAAAATTGAGGGAATATAGAGAAACAAGGGAACAAAGCACCTGCAATAATAAGGAACAAGACATGTGAACCAAGGACCGAGAATTATACATAACTGCAGGTAGATATATAGGAAATGGAAGGGAAGTTGAGTTTAGAGATACTGAACATAGGGGAAATCTGTCTAGACGTGGGATTGCCGAGGTGAAGCTCAACTATGAAATACTCATATTTGATATTTCCCAAAAGATATTCAGTAACAATACAGAAAAAAGCAGATTGGAGGATAATGGTCCTTTCAAATAGTACATGATAAAAAGCAACAGCGAGAGATGTTGCCACAGTAATTGTAGGATAATGGTCCTTTCAAATAGTACATAATAAAAAGCAACAGCGAGAGATGTTGCCACAGTAATTTCTTACTACAATCACCTGAAAGAAACTGAAGATACCTAAGGAGGAAGAGGCAAGCCCTCTTTGGTGATGAGAGTGATTTAAGAGCATGTTCAGAAAAACTTGCTGTATAAATGTCACTGAACTCAATAAAGTCAGTAGGGCAGGGGCAGGTATGTCATCAAAATTGAATTCCCTGTTTTCACATACAACAAAATGGACATTGGAAGATCACCTATGGTATATCCTTATGGAAAAAAGTCATGTTTGTGAGTGTATGTTTAGCAAGGAAAGTGATGATAAAGGCTTCACTGATTATTCTTATGTCAAAAGGAAATGCAAGGAAGAAAACTTGCTAAGCCAAACAATTAGCTTAGGAACATGAAGTGTAATTCCACATGAAGAGTAGGGCAGTGTTACAAGAGGTTCTGTGAAGCATATAATAAAGAGGTCAGTTGATGGATTATTTTATGGTGGGAGACAAAGAAAGGAGGATGCAGAGGAAAGCCATGATTCAGTAGAAGTATTTAGGATTGTAACCACCTACGAACATACCTAGGCAGGCTCAAGCATTGGTCAGGTACTTGGTTGAATAAATTCAGCCTGATCAAATACAGTGTGATGAAAATGGGGCAAAGTGAAGTGAAGCCAAGTTATGAATGATCATTTTGCAGGGAGAAAATTCAAGAAATATTTCTGTATGAGAAATGGTGGGGTTGACATAATACTTATTCTGTTACCGGAAAACTGCAGTAGGAAATTAGTTAGGCAAGTAAACATTTTACTGATGAAGAACAAAATTGCCTATAAGGTCACAATAAAGATATATTAAAAAATGTTGTCAGCACAAATTAAGCCCCATTTATAATAAACCACACCAGTTTGGTCACCTTACTAAAGAGGCACAAAAATTTACTGGATTGGCCTTTCCTTCATCTGTTCCTGGAGCTACCTTGCTAATGTATGAAACGTCAAGAAAAAAGTCTGAAAGAAAGAAAAAGGGTCCTTTGGTGGGTTAGAGAATTTCTACTAGAAGTAAGCTACAAGGAGAGGTCAACAGCCTTGTGACTGTTTACATTGGAAGAGAGAAGGACAATAGGTATCATGATTACAGCTTAGAAATTCAAAAGTAAATTTGGTGATGTCAACATATAATTTTTTTTGAGAAAGGATTAGGAAATAATCAGCCACAGATCACAACTAGGAATTGAGCAAGAGTCAGAAAAGATAAGGAAATATTTTTATTGTGAAAAGGCAGTGTATGAGTGGAACCAGTTAACTACAGTAGTAGTAAATACGAAGAACATAAGGAATTTAAAAAAGTGTTAGAAAAGAGAGGTTAAGTGATAGTTTCCAGAAATTTAGGACCTCCTACAGCTATACAGTAATGTATAATTGCAAATAGATAATTAAACCCATAATTAGATGCACAGTGAAAATGAAAATGTGATTAATATTATTCCCTAGATATATGATTAGTTTTCAAAATATTTCTTTTTACAGATATGGATATCATGTATGCAACAATTCATATTATATCTGCCGTGATCAGAGTGTTATCACCAAGATGTTTGAAAGGATGAGAAATTTCAATGGACCAAATACTGTAAGTATAGCACAAGATAAGCATAGGGGTGAAGTTTGACTGGACATGGACATATTTCATCGAGTGATAAGGCCTCTTTGAGAAATTGGAAGGATAGTGCACCACTGAAATTTCAGGTCAAAACCAAAAAAAATATATAGATGATGCTATATATATATCGATGTGCTCAATGTCTTCTTTATGGCAATTCCATCATGGACACAAATGGTCTTACCCTGATTTAGTCCTTTGACAGCACATCAACCCCTGTACACCACATCGTTCCAGTTCATTCTATTCCATGCATTCCTTACACTCTCCTGCTTGTTTAGGCCCCGACTACGCAAAATGTTTTAAACTCCATCCATCTGTCTCCAAATGGTTTCCCCCTTTTCCTTTGTCCTACACTTTGCCCTCTTTGTCAACCTCTCCTCAGTCATTCTCACTGTATTTCCAAACCATATCAGCACACCTTCATTTCTCTTAAGCATACTATTCTTATTACCACTCCTCTTTCTTACCCTTATATCACTTACTCGATCAACCCTCTCATGCCTCATATTGTCCTCAAACATTTTATTTTCATCACACCCACCCTCTGTTCATACTGATCTATAGCCATGTCTCATATACATACATCACTGGGACCACTATACCTTCAAACATGTCCATTCTAGAACATTTGCCCACCCGCTCACCCACCCTGTGTTTTACTTCTGCTTTATGGTTCCTTATGAGATCATACCCACTTTCTCCAGGTTTTTATTAATTTCAAGGCATGAGAAATTACATGTTGCTCTTAGCACAGTTTGGGTAAATGTGAGAAAAGCTACGTCCATTATGTATTGGGAATTGTAGAAAGTTGCTTCAATGGTGCCATCTGCAGGGAGCAGTGTTTACAAATTTTTGGGGTAAAAGAAAGTACAAACATATGATTACTGATGATAAAGGCAGATAGGAAGATAAGGCAGATAGAATTGGAAATAACAGTGAAGCTAAATCAGAATTGTCTATTATTTAGGTTGAATGCTCACTTGAGAGGGAAGAGTTATTCAGTATTGTTGATTTGGTAAAACTTTAAGGTTAGTCATTATGGGTATAATGGTATAATAAGAGAAATTCTTTCTTTCCAGTATCCTAACAGTGTTGGTAATGGCAGATTCTCAATAGCCAATGTGCGAGACTTGACGACTGGCTATGACTCTTCACAACCCAATGAACAAGCAGTTTTACCTGCCTCTAGGTCTAGTCAAATGATAACTTTCTACTTTTCTAATGGATGCGTGCTTACTCTTCGCACAAGTGGAACAGAACCCAAGATTAAATATTATTCCGAGATGTGTGCCAAGCCAGAACAAGAGTGAGTAGTTTTAAAAGTTTCCTTGAATTAATGTTTTCAGCCATGTGGAGTAGGTGCTGTATCACATATGTTTTCCCTCTTACATGTAGGACAAAGACTGGATCTTTCCAGTGCACATTTTGAAAGTATATTGTAAATCAATATTTTATATCCCCCTTCATGAATTTGGAAGTGGAATGGTGCTTACAGGACTTTAAAACTTTTTTGATATTGACTACTATCATACCAATTTTAAATATTCAGTATCTTTGCTTATATCATGAGAATTTTTTATACTAATTTGTGTATCTTAGAAGTGAGGCATCTGCTAACTCCATGTGTTTTAGAAATATATGTATGAAGAGAGTAAGGAGAGAAGTGATGATGTGAGTAAAGAATAAGGATTGACTTTGCAAGTGTACTAAGAGCAGACTAAGCATGTTTTTGCAGGGAGATTAATTTCTGCACTCTCACAGATGAAGCTTAAAGGACAATTACTGTACCAATCTACTAATAATAGTTTGTGTTGCTGGTGAATTATGTGTTCTGTATATGGTATTCAAGATGTGAGATGACTTCAGGGTAGTTGATAAAGACTTGATAGTAGCGTACTGGAGCATAGGTTTTGTATCCCCATCATTAGATTTTTCTTATTCAAGTGATAAAAACAAGTAAAGATTGTATTATACTACCCATATTCTGCTGATGATTGAATTTAGGAATGTAGATGAAAAGTAACTTTCTGATTTGAATTGTAAACCTACCCTTACCATGCTTAGAATATCTGTAATTGTATATACTAGTATACTTGTGGCACAGTTAATGCACATGTGATGAACTTAATTTTGAGTGATTTCAATTGTGAAATTTTTCATACAGAGACTGGAAAGCCCTGGAAGCTGAGCTGGGAGAGCTGGTAGAAGCTGTGGTACAGGAGCTAATGCAGCCTCAAGAGAATGGTCTTATCCCACGAGTAGACTAACATCCTCACATTTTTTGGAAAATACTAAATTTACAGCAGTTTTTTGGGTTTTAATTTGTTTCATATAAAAGATACTTTTAATTTACTCTCAGTCTCGACTGATTAATTTTTTTTGCTATAGTAGCATCTATACCTATCAGATGTTCAGCTGCTGTACACAGACCATTTTGTGATATACATCTCAGGAATTGATAAGTGAAATGGTTCCAGTTGTGCTTTAGAGGGTAGAGTTTATAGAAAACATGTTATTATGGTCACTATTTGAGACTCTTCAACTTTGACCTTTAGTAAGGTTGGATAATGGTCTAAGTTTGTGAAAGTTGATTAAATGCAGTGCTTGAAAGTAAAAACATTATAAAATGATTGCTTGTATGAAGAGGAACCATGGAACAGCTGTAGGTATGGAATATTTTTGTTTAAAAGCTTTTGACATCAGAATAGTACAGTATTAGAAAGATCTAGTGTACTTCATAAGATGCACATTATACAATAGAACTAATCATCAGGTACAGTGAAATGCTTTGTTATTCAGAAATTAAGTTTCAGAAAACTTAAATGTAATAAAATATGTCTGCTGTTTCTTACCAAGGCAAGTTGTTTAGTTTGTATGATATATATGAAAATATACATAGAACAGCCCTGTTAATGATAGTTATTGGCTAAAAAAACCATTGCAGTTATGCTCTGGACCAGCATAAATTAGTGTTTCATTCCAAACTGCAAAATGATAAATAAAGAATTGGTAACAAGTAATTTTTCATGAAGTACCATTTCAAGTCAAAATTTTAGAAGTATCTGGGTAAGCATGTCATTGAACCCCTTATCCTATCTAATACCCATAATAGAGCTTCATACCTTTGGAAAATATTTGAAATTTTTCAAATTTGTATTTTCATAATTCATGGAAAACTTTTGGAATTTTTCAGATTTGTGTCCTCATCAGTCAGACATGTGGAAATCCTAAAATGCATATAACACAATGCTCAAGTAAATAGTTTTCATTTGGCCAAGTAAAGCAATGTACTGAAGGTCAGTGCAGTAACTTCTCAAGAGGAGTTCAGTGCTTGATGTGAAAGGTATGCCAAAAATTAAGATCATTTGGGGCTATTACAACAAATTTGAGTATATAGAATTTCTTCTAACACCTTTTACTCAGAATAGAGTGAATGCAAGTATATTCTCTCCTATCATAATCACTCCCTTTCTGGTTGAATAGGGTGAATCAGATAAATGCATCAACCTATTTCCACTTTATTAGAGTGATACTTTAACTTCAACACCTGTAAAATCTTGTCTTACTTTTTCGCTTTCGCACAATCAGTTGATTCAGTTACATGTAACACCTGTTGTTTAGTATTACCCATATTCTTGTTAACATGTTTGAATATCTCTTACTGCTTCAATCAGTAATTATTGAAGGAGTTATTCTGCTAACAGATAAAGTCTGTCCTGTCATTCTGTATTTAAACATCTCTCCATCTTTGAGCCCAGTTGTACTGTAAAATTACCTGAATTGTAGAAGACAAGAATATCCAGATTTTTGGAGAAAATTTTCGTTTTTAGGTAGTTCATGTTCATGAATGTTGTAACAAATATTACATCTATCATGTTATACCAAATTGTGGTGTTGTACATGCAAGATTAGCTTATGAATTGCAGTAGAGCTTACAACTGTAATGCTTTACTAAGTATAGTGTTGTATATAATAGTATCATCTTAACATTAGATTTGATTTATTAGTTAACAAACATTGATATGTACATATGCAAATGTATTACAGGTGTTCAAATCACTGAACACTTGAGTTAAAGAATCTGACACTTGAATGTTCAGTGATTCCTAAATAAAGATCTAATTTTCATAAGCCCAAGACTATACAGTGATATTTTGGCTACAACAAGGATGAAGAACCCTCCCACTATTCACTTACTGACCACGTTACTATGATGTTCTTTAGCCTCATGTATTCAAGAATTAAATTGCTCATCTGTTTCGTTTAGCCCAAGAACATTGACTTTCCACAGCACTTAAAAGATATTTTGGCCAAAAGTGTTGTAGACTCTTTAGGTTAAGCTTTTTCTGTGGTTGATTTGAAAAGTTTAAAGGGGAGAGGATGAAATTATTATTTTCCTGACATTTTAGCTTCAGGCAGTGGAACTGTGTCATAATATGAATATATGCACATATGTGCACAGTGCATACATATACATACCAACATATACACGTATGCATACATATACATACACATGCATATACACATGTACATATTCATACTTGCTAGCCCCCATCCATTCCTGATACCACCCCGCCCACAGGAAATAGCATCGCCACCCCCTGCGTCAGTGAGGTAGCGCCAGGAGACAGACGAAACGGCCACATTCGCTCACACTCAGTCTCTAGCTGTCATGTGTAATGCA
>JAUUDW010633392.1:0-11196 GCA_032361385.1 Panulirus guttatus
GAAGATGAAATCCGGCAAGGCAGCGGGATTGGATGGTATTGCTGTTGAATTTATTAAGAAAGGGGGTGACTGTGTTGTTGATTGTTTGGTAAGAATATTTAATGTATATGTGGGTTATGGTGAACTGCCGGAGGATTGGCGGAATGCATGTAGAGTGCCACTGTACAAAGGCAAAGGAGATAAAGGTGATGTTCAAATTATAGCGTATGTGATAGGGTTGATAGAGATACTTTGTGGAAGGTCTTTAGAGTATATGGTGTGGGGGGCAAGCTGCTAAAATCAGTGAAAAGTTTTAATCAAGAGTGTTAGGCATGTGTACGAGTAGGAAAACAGGAGAGTGGTTGGTTCCCAGTGAAGGCTAGTCTGCGGCAGGGGTGCGTGATGTCCTCATGGTTGTTTACTTTGTTTATGGATTGGGTGGTGAGGGAGGTAAATCCAAAAGTTTTGGAAAGAGGAGCGAGTATGAAGTCTGTTGCGGATGAGAGAGCCTGGGAAGTGAGTCAATTGTTGTTCGTCGATGATACGGCACTAGTGCCTGATTCGGGTGAGAAACTGCAGAAGTTGGTGGCTGAGTTTGCAAAAGTATATGCAAGGAGAAAATTGAGAGTAAATGTCAATAAAAGCAAGGTTATTAGGTTCAGCAGGTTTGACGGACAACTTAGTTGTAATACGAACTTGAATGGAGAAAAATTGGAAGAAGTGAAGTGTTTTGGATATTTGGGAGTCAACCTGGCAGCGAATGGAAACATGGAAGTGGAAGTGAGTCATAGGGTTGGGGAGAGGACAAAGGTTCTCGGAGCGATAAAGAATGTGTGGAAAGACAGAACATTATCTCGGAGAGCAAAAAGGAGTATGTTTGAAGGAATAGTAGTTCCAACAATATTATATGGTTGCTAGGCATGGGCTATAGATAGAGTTGTACGGAGAAGGGTGGATGTGTTGGAAATGAAATGATTAAGGAAAATATGTGGTGTGAGATGGTTTGATCGAGGAAGTAATGTAAGGGTACGAGAGATGTGTGGTAATAAAAAGAGTGCGGCTGAGAGAGCAGAAGAGGGTGTGTTGAAATGGTTTGGACATATGGAACGAATGAGTGAGGAAAGGTTGACAAAGAGGATATATGTTTCAGAGGTGGAGGGAACAAGGAGATGGAGGTGGAAGGATGGAGTGAAAGGGATTTTGAGTGGTCGGGGCATGAACATGTAGGTGGGTGAAAGGCGTGTACGGAATAGAGCGAAATGGAATGATGTGGTATACCAGGGTAGATGTGCTGTCAATGGACTGAATTAGGGAATGTGAAACATCTGGGGTAAACCATGGATAGGTCTGTGGGGCCTGGATGTCGATAAGGAGCTGTGGTTTAGGTGCATTACACATGACAGCTAGAGACTGAGTGTGAGCGAATGTGGCTTTTTCGTCTGTTTCCTGGTGCTACCTCACTGACGCACGGGGTGGCAATGCTATTTCCTGTGGGGTGGGGTGGCGTCAGGAATGGATAGAGGTGAACAAGTATGAATATGTACATGTATATATGTGTATATGCATGTGTATGTATATATATGTATGTATATATGTATATGTTAGTATGTATATGTGTGTATTGTGCATATTTGTGCATGTATGTATATATGCGTGTATGTGAGTGAATGGATCTTTCTTTGTCTGTTTCCTGGCGCTACCTCGCTAACGTTGGAAGCAGCGATCAAGTATAATAAAATAAATACATAAGTCTCTTTTCTAAGCTCACTTACTTTCACCACTCTGTTCTTACCCAAAATGTTTTCTCTTTTCTGAAAACCTCTACATACTTTCACCCTAGACCTCACAAGGTAATGATCAGACATCTCACCACCTGCCCCTCTCAGCTCACATCCAAGAGTCTCTTTTTTGTATGCCTATCAATTAGTATGTAATCGAGTAATGACCACTGACAATCTTTCCTACTCACATATATATATCTTCGCATATCCCTCTCTCTAAAATAGGTATTCTCAATCACCAGCCCTTCTTCAGCACACAACTCCACATTACTTAATATCTCATGCCCCCCATTTATATCCTTAACTGCCACAGTACTCATCTCTGCATTTAAATCACCCATTTCTAATACTCGATCACTTGAATTAAAACTACTGACAAAAACTAATCTCAAAATACTTGCTTCTCATGATCTTTCTTCTGCCCAGATGCTTGAGCACTAATAATCACCCATCTCTCGCAATCCATTTTCATTCTTACCAAATAAGTCTGAAGCTCACTTCCTAACACTCTCTCACACACTCTTGCAACTCCTGCTTCACCAGTAGTGTTACTCCTTCCTTAGCTTTTACCCCTACACCAACCTCTAACTTTACTCCTAAGGCATTTCCAAACTATTCTTCTCAAAGACTCAGGCTGGGGTGTCTGAATGTGTGTGGATGTAACCAGGATGAGAAGAAAGTAAAGATAGGTATTCTGTTTGAGAAAGGAACCTGTTCCGGCTCTAAGTGAAACAAAGCTCAAGCGTAATGGGGAAAACAGTTTGGGAATGTCTTAGGGGTAAAGCAAAGGGTTAGTGTGAAGGCAAAAGTGAAAGAGGAGGTAGCACTACTTCTGAAGCTGGAGATATGAGAATGTATGAATGAGTGTAAGGAAGTGAGCTTCAGACTGATATGGGTAAAAATGAAAGTGGATTGCAAGAGATGGGTGATTATTAATGTTTAAGCATCTGGCTAGGAGAAGAAAAATTATGAGAAGCAAGTATTTTGGGAGTATCTTAGAAAGCGTGTCAACAGTCTTAATTCAAGTGATTGAGTATTAGTGGATTTTGCTAGAGGGTGATTATTAGTGCTTATGCAACTGATCATGAGAAGAACGATCATAAGCGGCACTTGTTTTGGAAGGAGCTGAGTTAGTGTTTTGATGAAAGAGATTGAGTATCATTGATCGGTGATCTAAATGCAAAAGTGACTAATGTGTGTTTTAAATGCAAAAGTGACTAATGTGTGATCTAAATGCAAAAGTGAGTAAAGTGGCAGTTGAGAGAACATGAAGTATTCAAAAGTGAGTAATGTGGTAGTTGAGGGAACTTGAGGTATTCAAAAGTGATTAATGTGGTAGCTGAGGGAACCTGGGGTATTCAGTAAGGTCAATAAGGAATGGTGGAGAGCTTATTTTTTATGTTAGCTGAGACGGCACGGGCAGCTGAGGCTCTAATCATGGCCATCCCATTAACGCTATATATATATATATATATATATATATAAAATACACAGAGACAGCTGAGGCCCTAATCAAGGCCATCCCATCAACGCTATATATATATATATACCCTAGCCTGAGCCAGGTACCCAATTTATCGACCAATCCCTAGGGGTGGATGAACAGCTGGGTTGACTGTGGACTGACTGCCGTAACCAGAATTCGAACATATGCAATCAACCCTGGGTGACCCGTGCATGTGTCACGGTCAGGGATGCTGAAAAAGACTAGTGAGTGGGAATATCCGCTTTACAAAGAGGGACATACACAAGTGTATGTTAGCGAGATGGAAAGACGGTTTGAGGAAATTATTAGATTACATACTAATCAATAGACATGCAAAAGAAATATGGCATAGAAGAGAACAGGAGAGGGTATATGTGTTGAAAATAAAATACCTGAGATCAATATGTAGTGCAAGGAGGGTTGATTGTGTAAGGAATTATAGTGAAAGAGAGAAGTGTGGTAGTAAGCTCAGTATGAGAGAGCTGAACAGGGTGTGCTGAAGTGGTTTGGACATATGAAGAGAATGAGTGAAGAGAGACTGACTAAGAGGATGTATGTATCAGATGTGAAGAGAGCAAGGAGGAAAAGATCAAAATTTGGCAAGATAAAGTGAAAGATGCTTTGAGTTACTGTATCGGGATGTGGACATGTAAGAGGGCGATAGCTGTGCAAGAATTACTGTGAATTGGAGCAACATGATATGCAGGAAGGCAATGAGCTGTCAATAAGTTGAACAAGTGTATACAAAGTGGTCAGAAGAAATCAAAGAAAAGTCTGTGGGGTTTGGCTAGAATGTGTAATGAAAAGTTTGTTATTTTTCCATGGTTATGTTGAGGTGTATATTGCTTGTTTCTCATTTTCTTATTCTTATATTCATTTTCACTTCATAAGAGACAAACTATTCTCCCTTTACTTAAGAAATATCTGTTTTCCATTAACATCAGGATATTTATCTACTTATCTATCTATTTCTCTGTTGCCCATTCCCTACAGGAACTCCCTCAAGAGGATGTTCATGGCAAAAGTCTCCATGACTGGTGAACTCCAGAATATTCATATGCCTGCTTCAAGTATAGAGGAGTAATGTAAGCATTAGATGTAAAGTTAGTGAGTTGTATATTGGCAAAACCAATGGTGTGGCTGATGAGAAATGATTATTAGTTTACGCAAGGAATTTTTTCCGTTTTTGCTCCAATGTAAATCTTGAAAGAAAGAGCATACCGAGAATTAAAAGACATGAGGAGGATGTGAACTAAGAAACAAACTATCATTTCACAAACAATGCTCTCTTCTCCTTGTTAATAAACAAGACATCTATCAGCAGACCAGGTACTTTGCCACCCATCCCCTAAAAGCTTTAAAAAAATTCTTATATGCTTCCTACTTCAGCGTCCAATGCACATACTGAAGATACCATGACATGTCTGAGAAGTTATGGAGGAACTCTTTGAACTTATACTTTGAAGATTATGACACTAGCTGGTATTCGCCAGGATACAATAAAGAAGAAATGGAACTGAATTGGAAAAATGGTCATGGGCACAGAATGTCATTACAGTAGCCACAAAGAAGCTTCATGAATGAGACTTTGAAGGTAGTGAATCTGCAGAAGAGTTGAATGGAAAAAATGACAAATAACACAGCTGGGAACAGTGGATGCATATGAAAGATAGATAAGTTAATAATAATTTGTTAAAAGTATCAAAAGTTATAGCCAACTGATAAATATCTAACTATTTTACATCCCAATATGTTATCATTTCCAACCTTCAAAATTTACAGTTTTCAAGGTAAGGCAATGTATCCAACTATACAACTTTAAAGACATTAACAGAAAAATGAAAAAAATCACTTCAGGAGTATATTTCATCCAATACTTTCACTGTAGGAACATGAAAAAGATTCTGTAGATATTTCAGCACAGTGACTTTCAAGCGAGTTGCCACTATGCATGTACATATATGGTATAAAGCTTATATTGTTATAATCAATGACTCATTTATACTTTTTCATAACAAAACTATAAAAATCTGTTAAATTACCAACCACATCAGTCAGATGCAGTATTGTCAAGATCAAGCAAATGCTGGCAACACTACCTTCACCTTTGTTAGAAAACCTTCTCCTGCCTCATCTTGGTCAATTTTTGATGCTGAAAAAAGTTAGTGTCCCAAAATCACTAAAGACAGATCATCACCATCAGATACTTCATGGACATCTGCCTGGTCCTCTAAATCTAACTGAAAGCAACTCAATTCCTTCCAAGAAAAGTCATGAAAATGTTCTCTCTTTGGTATGGCTGGAGGATGGTTGTCTATTGGGAGTGATTATCACAGTGTCAACTAAGTCACCATCCAGGCTCAGTGTGTGGGCTTGAAATTGTAGCACAAACCTTGATAAGCAAAGATCCATCTGGAGGCCTCACTCAACTAGCATTAATATCCATATAGTGGCTTAAATCAGCTCATGTAAATATCCATTTGGAGATGTTAAGCAGTTAAGTAAATAAAAAGACTAATGGATGAATAATTAAAGGATATTAACAGCCAGATGAGAGATATGTTCATACAAATGAATAAAATAAGGGGCCTTAGCTAGCTTTTTCCCCTTTCATGTGACAATGAAAATGCTTGCATTCAGCTAAAACTTGTATCAAAACAGTACTAATCTGCAATAAGTGTGGTCCAATCTGTAGCCAGTTCAGCTAAAAACAAGTATTGGTTACCTGAAAAAGTACAATTGCAAGTGCTACTCCTTATACTGCCCCACATTTAATCATAACAGATAAGTTTTTCTTCATACTGTGTTTCCTAAGCTTAAAAAAATAATTATACAAGGTGCAGCAAAAGAACATGGCAAAAAACAAAATCCTAGAAAAAACCTAAAAGTAACTAGAAAAAACTAGTCAGACTGTAAAACAAAAAATTACTATCAAATTGAAAAAATCATAAAGAATGAATAAACAATGGAGCTTTAGGAACTTAAAGATGTAGAAACTTACTTTCAAGAAAATGAGGCTCAAAATTGGCACTCTGATCAGATCCCAGTTTACTGCACCGAGCAATTTGTGCACTTATCTACAGTGCACAAAAACTTGAGCTACGGAAGTCCTTCCACAGGTCATGGGTCTCATCCTGTATGGAGCAGTTACTACTAATGAAAATATCAATGAAAAAATGAGTTAATCTCACAATCAACCCAAGTTTGAAGTAATGAGCAAGATAAACAGGTAAACAAGATGTGGGTAGAGATTTTAAGTAGGGGTATATGAATTTTAAGAATGCTATATGCAATAAAACTTAGAAAGCATTGGAAAAAAGATATATTTAGAGTGTTGCCAAATTTTCATGGAGGTCATTTTTTTGCTATGTGGGGTGCTTATGGCTCCTTAATCCTTTTGGTATGAAACTGATATCTCTGGACTCCTCCCATCTACCCTACCCCTGCACAAATTGCATCAAAATAATTTTCTTATTTTGCTTTATCAATCAGTACACAATATAAAACCTTTTTTGTTCTTATGAATTACAACTTAGCAATTTCAAGTTTTGGAAAAATACATTATTCAGCAGACTAAGAGAGTAAAAGTATTCATTCCTTTTTAGCTCCATGAATAACTGCACAAAAACTATTCAAAAATTTTTCTTATGAATTAGGAGTTAAACATTTCTAGTTTCTGAACAAAATTATCTACCAGACTGGGCAATCTTATATACGGGTGGTAGAAACTAAGCTTGTACAGTCCTAAAAGAAGGTGTGCAACTGTCCACTATGGTCACTAACAGGTTACTGAGGCATTCAGGCAGTTCCAATGTCTTATCCTGTTTGGGTTGTTTTTGATGGCCAACAGAGCTTACAATGCACATGGAATTCAACTTATGGCAGGAACTTACAAGAATAAACATACACTAATAACATGGCAAAATTCTCATTGCTGGTAATCATGAGTAGGCAGAAACACCAGATGACAATGGGAGCCAACAGGGTGATAAAAAAGATGATAGAGAAATAGGGGTAAGTGTAAGGCTAATAGTAAAAATTCCTAGACAGATGGCTAAAGGAAAACATGGGTGATGACTTTAGAATAACACAGATATAGGAAAATGGAGAACCAGAAAAATAGAAACCAAGAAAAATCACAAGGACTAAGGAAGAGAAACAGAAGAGAAAGAGTTGACTTAGAGGTTTAAAGACCAGAGTAATTACTGGAAAGGAGGGGGAAAGAAACCAAAAGATAATGTTAAGCAGAAATAAAGAGAAAACTGCAAAGTCAGGTCTTCAAACACAATAAGTTCAAAATTAAAGATGCCATAGTTAAAGAACTGTGCAAAGAAAGTCTATAGTGGTTAAATAAGCTCTAATGCATCTGAAATTTTTTAATTAGCCAACAATTGGGTTAGACCAAACTTTGGAGAAATAGAGACACAGAAGGTAGATATATATATAGACCAGAGATGATGTGTGTAATGAATAAGAACTACAGTCAAATTAGGAAAGAAATACATAAGAAAATAAAGGAAATAAAAAAACTATTATTGACAACAGACACAGGGAATGAAACTATCTGAAGAAACAAAGGGAATAGGAAAACATCTGGGAAAAAAATATTATGTAGTACAATGGTAATAGGGAAAAATCTAATGGAGCTTTGATTAAAAGAATTTGAGAAAACATCTACATTTGTCAATCATTAACACCATTCCTACTTAAATGGATCAGGTGCATTAAGCATGCACTTTATGTGGAATCTAATTTTCCAAAGGTCCCCAGTCCCTATCCATGAAGGCTGATATACAGGCAGGGATACCCAATTCCCTTAGGAAGACTTCTATCACACTAATTTAGGAAAATACATAGGGCAAAAAATGGAAACACCTAAAGACGAATAACTCACCTACACTACTAGAAAGGGGAGAGCAGATGAATTAAGTAGAAGTAGAGAAAATAAATACTGAAAGAGTTTAGTGCTGGAGTAAATGGGAGGAAATTGGAATTTAGTGACTGCAACATGGAAATCATACAAGATATTGCTGAAGTTTTTGAAAGGAATCTCACTAAGAAGATAGAATCATATCTACAGATTCCTCAAGGACACATTTTGGAAATTACAGAGAGACATGAAAAACGAGGAAGCATATTTTCTTGTATTAAGAGAGAGGAAAGCCCTTTTAGGGTGCTTCAAATACCTTGAAATTAATCAAATATATTTGGAATTGTGAATTGACAAATTCTTTGACAATCTTCAGGAAAATTTCCTGCATTAAACCTCTACTGCAGGCACATCTTTTGTCAACAGATACTCTAATGTCATAATATTTCTCTTTTACATACACTAGCATGAAAAAAGAAAACATCAGGTTTTATTACCCACATGGAAAAGGTGATAATTCAATGCATGAATCTGACTACATGGTTGGTGGAAAAATATAAAGTAAGTTCAGAAAAGAAAACAAATCCAATGAAAAGGTGCAAAGATGGTAGCATGGTTGTGTTAAACATTTTCTTTAAGAACATTTACTGAGACATTCAATTCCAAAGTCAGTTTATGGAAGAAATTTATAGGATATTCATCAAATCTGTGATAAAGGGGTTGGTAAAACAAATACTTAAGAGAGATCTGCAGGGATCTGTATGTTCATTTCCAAAAAATATTCACAGTGAAGGAGACATAGCCTCCAATACTAATGAGAAAGGGTGGGTAACAGACCATGTAAGGAGTTAAAACTGTTAGATAGGATATGAGCAAGCTATTTAATAGTCTTATGCATAAACAGTACATGAACCTGTGAAGTCTCTCCAAATGTACTCAAGGCATGTGTAAAGACTTCTGACTGGCCAACTGAAATCGATAATAATGATTATCTCTAAGAAAGTATATTGAGGAAATGCAGAACTTCAGGCAAGGGCCACAAATAAATACAGTCTGTAAAATGATGGAAAAGACAATCACAAAGCAAATGGAGGATTACTTGTGGAAAGGAAACTACCCAGGTGAAGGAAAAAATATGATCAGAAAACAGAGACTAGACAAAACAAATCTTTTAGACTTTTATTACAGAAAGAGCACATGCTTGAAAATCTTTATTTAGCCAAGGTTTTATTTAGCTAATATTAGACCCAATTTTTTGCAATGAAAATAATTGTGCAAACATTTCCTTATCTGCTTATATGAGGGCAACTTTGACATTAAGCAACAGATAATTTACAACCTTAACATTTTCCATAACTTGGTGTTTTCCTGATAGATTGGATACTTTTTAATACTCAATATCTTTACATGTAGAGATGTGGAATTTCATCAATTTGCATTTGATTTGACTGAAGTGTATCAACCAGGTATCTAACCAAAACTGGAGCTTCATTAAATTGCTCTTTGAGATGTCACAATCCTAAATACTGCCAAGTCTTCTCATGATTTTAATATTCACAAAAATACACACATTTCATTTTTTGGGTTTGTTTTCTCTATGTAATGAAAGTCTAAAATACCTCTTTTGCATAGCTTCTGTTTTCTGGATCCATATTGTCCTTCACTTGGGTTGTTTCTCCTTTCCAAACAATTATCCATATGCTTTTTCATCACCTTTTCCTGCATCTTACAGACCATGATCATCTAAGATACCTGCCTGAAGTTCTGCATTTTCTCCATCTCTTTTCTAAGAGGTAGTCATATCATTTGCTTTTTCTATTATATTTTGCTGAGCTCTCTTCCAGTATGATCACCAAAATTCAAGAAACCCATAGATCTGCTAAAGAAGGTCCAACAGAGGATAACAATGACTGTACCTGAGATTAAGAAACTGGGTTTCAGGAAGTGGTGATCAGTCATGAATCTGCATATGATAAAGTGAAGGAAGAGGATGGACACTTCTTTTCTGGATTTTTGAAAATTTTTTTGATATTCTAAGCCATAGAAGGTTATTATAAAATGTCAAGAGAAAATATCAAATGAAAACTAGCAAAGTGGATAGAAGAGTTTTTAACAAGCGGGAAATTCACATTTGTTAAAAACGGGGCCATATTTGACGACGATGATGTGCTCTCTGGTCACATAAAGACAATGATGAAAGGGAGAGTATAGTCATGTGTTGTGCAGGTGCCGAGAGTAAGTAACCAGTGGATAATGAGGACCAGGAAAAATGACTTAAGAATTTTGGATATTATGTACACGTCAGCGGAAGACAACCTCATAAGGAGGAAATTGAACAAGTAAATCATGAAACGATTCCTTCAAAGACACTGCAAGGAGAAATTAGAGGGCGAAGAAAATGTCAGAGACCTGGGAGTTGCCATATAGTATGAGAGACCTGAATACAGGAACACATTGATAAGACTGTGCTCTCTAGCTAGATAATGATTGGTATGATAATGAGAACTTTCGCAACAAGAGACAGAAAGGTGGTGATGACAGCGTTCAGCATGTGTTTAAGAAGCAAAAGAGGCTGGCTAAACAGATGGAAACAAACAAGTTGGAAGGACTATAGAAACACATAACGAGCAATACTGAAGGTCTGGAACAAATGAACTACCACGAGGGGATGAAAGACCAACTCTGTAGTCTAGAAAAAAGAAAAGGCACGTGATAAGATATGCATGGCAGCAACTTAAATGCGAAAGGAAAAACGATTTAAATCTGAAAGCATTTCTGTCAGGAAGGTGCAGAGGTAGTAAATAGGGAGTAAAACCTGGGAACACAATAAATGATATCAGCCGAAAATATACAAATGTCTCGCGAAAAGAGTTGAAAATAAATTTAGTGCAGCACCAGGATAAGTTTCTTTTATTCCCTGCAGTTGTGCCGTTTATACAAGGGATTGATTCGTCCTTGTATGGAGTACTACTCCCACATTTGGGGTGGTTCTAGCTCAGTTTTCTTACTTGACAGAGTTGAGTCGAAAGCGATCCGACTTATAAACTGTCCCAGGCTAACTTCCAAACTTGACCTCCTTG
>JAUUDW010633403.1:0-11196 GCA_032361385.1 Panulirus guttatus
GGCCAAGTCACATCCACCCCCACCTCTTGGGGCCAAGTCACATCCTCCCCCACCTCTTGGGGCCAAGTCACATCCTCCCCCACCTCTTGGGGCCAAGTCACATCCTCCTCCACCTACTGGAGCTCAGGCACATCCACCTCCGCCTGCTGGAGCTCATTCACATCCTCCTCCTACTGTTGCTCAATCACATCCTCCTCCTCCTACTGTTGCTCAGTCACATCCTCCTCCTCCTACTGTTGCTCAGTCACATCCTCCTCCTCCTACTGTAGCTCAATCACATCCTCCTCCTCCTCCTCCTACTGGCACACAGTCACATCCTCCTCCACCTGTTGGGGTTCAGTCACATCTCCCTTCATCTATTAGACCCCAGTCACATCCCCCTTCACCTGTTGGGGTCAAGACACTTCCTCCCCCACCACCTGGGGTTCAGTCACATCCTCTCCCACCTACTTCAGTTAATACACATCGTCCTTCACCTCCCATATCACGAGTAGCAGAATCTGTTGTTCATCCTCCACTACCCCCTGGTCCAGTGCCAGCACCACCCAAACCATGTCCACCACCACTTCCTATTACTAAGGCAGCAGCACCTCCACCCCCTCTCCCTCCACTTCCTCCTTTACCTCCTCTGCCACCATCACCTAAAGTTGAACCATTAAAGCCACCTCCTCCTAAGGAACCACCACCACCAAGCCCCATCCAGAAGCCCCCTTTGCCCTCTGCACCCCCTCAGGTTCCTAAAGCTGAACCAGTTACCAAATCACCCCATTCATCAAAACAAAGAACCCCAAGCTCCCCAAAACAGTCAGGAACCAAGAGGGTTTTTTCTGATAGTCATATTCTTGAACTTGGTAGATCCATGTCAAGTAATGAATCATCGTCATCATCATCATCATCTCCATCTCCTGTCAGACCTTCCAATCTTCCTACTAAGAGTTCTGCAGCCTCTGTTGAGGAAGAACCATATGATCCTGAAGATGCTACATTTTCCCCAGCATCAAGTCTTGGCTCCCCAGAAATGGAAGAAAGTTTAGAAGACTCCCTCATCAAGAAATATGTAAGACAACCAAGTAAGTTTAATTCTACTGATAATTTTTCCCGCTCCTTGAAGATCACAGGAAGAATAAAAAGTGACAGCCGAAAACAAGTATCTTTCTCCAAAGAATCCTCATCGTCTTCAAAGGTAAACAAACTTCAGGGGGAATCTCCTGCAAGACCAAATCTAGACACAAGATTGAAGATTATGTTTGGAACAGGAACTAAAGATGAGGGTGGCTCTCCTAAAAAAAATAAGGATAAATCGCATAAGAAAGCCAAAAGGTCTTTAACAGAGATTCATTCCCCCAAGTCAACAGAATTAGAAGTGGAAGAACAGGATAGACCACTTTCTCCAGCTCCATCTCCCTTCCTGTCAAGACATATGTACCTTTACTGGCATAAGGAAACTGTTAAAGCAAGAAAAGCTTCTAAGAATTCCAGTGCTGATGTTTCAACTTCATGCAGTCAAGATAGCAAGACACAGTTAAATGGACAAATTCTAATGTCGGTTCCTCCTTTGAAGGGAATACCGCCACTTCCAAAAAATCTCCCGACAGTCCCTCCACCAAACTACAAGAGCACCTTAACAGAACCCCTGTCATTAAAAGAGGGTAGTTTAAAAGCGGAACTAATTATGAAAACTATTAACCGTATGCACCCCTATAAGGTGAGTGATTCAAGGGGCTATATTGTAAAAAATTCATTAGACTCTGAGTTAGAGCTAACAAGTGAGGCCATGCCAATGGAGACTTGTGATGATAAAATGTCAGAGACACTTGAGTATCTCGATTCCGGTAAGCCTGAAGATGAAACTGTGCGTCTTGTAATGGCAAAAATTGTTGATGACCTTAGGAAAGTTATTAGACAAGAATTAACAAAAGAAATTCTAGATAAAAAGTTAACATTGTGCCTTGAGAAGGTTGAAAAATGTTAATATAGTAAGAGTTTTTAAATTTAGTACAAACCATTATAGAAAGGAATCTGCTCCACGTTTTATAAATAGTTCATCAATGATAATCCTTCAGACTTGCTGAAAATGCATATGGTTCCAGTGCTTATATTCATCATAAATTTAATGCATTATACACAGCCTTGATGTAGGTATCTTAATTTAGTGTGTCTGTGTCACTTTGTAAACTTGAGTCAGAAGCTTACAGTGTTAAATCCTTCTTAAAAATTTTTTTGTGATTAAATGCACCAAAAGGGCTGAAATGACCCAGTTTTCAGGTAGTAGGTATTACTTCTCGTTGGTACGATTGATCTGTTAATAGATGGAAGTTACATATTTTCATCCCATCTCAGCATTTCTGTAAGTGTGGGTATACCAATATCAGTATTGATAGCAACTAATGTTTTGCATTTTGGAGCAGTTAAGGTTGTATGGTGCATCCAGTCGACAAAGATGTGTGGAGTCATATAACAGAAAAACATTGAAATTTATGTACAACATTCTCGCATACATAATTAGTGAACATTACATATAAATTACACACTTAGCTTTCTTTATTAAATTTGAGGGTGTATAACTGAGTAATTTCCTTTGTGGTGCAGATGAGCTACCACAGCTCGTCTGTTACCAGGGACTTTTCTTGGCAGGCTGTGCATAAGTCTATAGGAACTGATTGAGATATCCCAGTGTTTACCTCATATTTGTATATACTCGTATCCATATAAATATTTCTCTCTCTCTCTCTCTCTTTCACTTATGTTGGAGTACTTGCAAATTTCCAGTGCGTTCTCTGAATATGACTCTGTTATTAGCACAAGTGACCCTTTTCTTGGTTTAGTATTTTTGTATCCTCCAAAATTTCATTAGATAGTGTTTTTAGAGATACTTTATCTTTCTTTACAGATTTTGATAACATCAACCAGTTGGTTAGGTTCACTTGTTGGCCATTTGATAGCTAAATTTCTTCCACTGATTTAGAAAAGCTGTTGCCAAGTGAAGGAAAATATACCATATGATGGGTCATTTGCCCTCTTATGTAGTTCATTGTCTTGTTATCAAAGTGTTTCATCACTTTTAGTGTTTGAAAGCTTTTATAATTAGAACCTGTTAAAAGGATGAAATTTTTCATATAAAATTTTTGTGCTTATGTTTTTCATGTGTTAATTTTTTCATGCAAAAACAATATAACTTAATAAATATGGATTATTGTTATTAAGGAGGAATTATTATAAAACCTTGCGTATTGGTTTTCCTTTGGAATCCATGGACTCTCTGTATATCAGAAATTTTTAAATGGAAATTTTTTTCTCATCCTATGTAATTTTTATGCATTGATAAATGATGTTAGTAGCTGCAGCATATTATATATTTTTTAGTCAAGTCTCTCTTGAAGTTAGTTTCTGTGATTATATCATTTCAGTTACTTTATCATAGGCTCAGAATTGAAGCATAACTTAAAAGCAGAATATTTTATACAAAATCTAAAAGTGATAGCAAATTGCCAAGATGGAAAAAACAAGTAAGTATTTTAGATTACAAACAGATTTATGGTGTTCCAGATTAATGTTCCTGCCTTTATCATGACAGCAAATGTCACTGAATTTGCCAAAGCACTTATAATAATGAGGGAAATTTGATGGTGAAGGTCATTTACTCTTCTCTCTATTAACTGAATTCAGCTAACATTAATTGAAGACAAATTTTATGTATGCAGTAATGAAAGTTTTTCATAAACTTTGGTCATAACTTGGGAGAATTAGGTTCATCTTTCTTGAATAGAAACAACAGTGTTGTTCTCCAGTGTCCTAGACCCTTTTTCTCAGCTTTCACAGGTTGTTTGTTGCCTCACTACGCTGTGGAACACAGTTCAGAAGCTACTTGCCTATTCCCAGGTGGGTGTCAATGCAGAGTGGAAAATGTTAGTAATGCTTTTTTCTAGCTTTGTCAGTACTCACTGATTTTGAAGTTTTATCTGTATAAGTGTATTTTGGGTAAAGGGAAAATGTTTTAAAAAGTACAATTAACATTTCAAAAATAATTCATGTAATGACTTGAGATATGCCAGAGAAAAGTTTTGTCTCTAACTTGATTGCTCTTCACTTTTAGATTTTATTTTTTCATAGTGAACAGTGACAAATAATTTGTATCAAACTACAAATCGGTTGTTAAAGGATAATAGTTCCGAGGTAATATGATGATTGGATGGCATTGAAGATTTTATCTCGAGCACTTGTGCTATTATGATTGTCATACAACTAGCCAGGTATTCTACATTACCATTACTGTTTCACTCGGTCCTTGGAATGATGCACAACAGGAGGTGACAGGCCATCTTTGCCAGTGCAAAAGAGCCATTCAAGAGAGAACTGACTAAGTTTATAACAATATCCAAGAAAAGGTTGTCATTAGATATCATTCGTGATCAAGATATCTACTTGTCATATGGTGCATCATATTCCCAGAGTAGACTTTGGTTGCTTGTGATGAGGTGAAGGTATTTAATAGTTTGCATTGTCACAGACATTTCAAGCTGTTGTAGTCCAGCTGTTTAAGTCTTGATAAAATTTTTGATCATATTTTATGATGGCTTTTACTATTTCTTAAATTCAAAAGAGCTATTTTTAAGGAATATGTAGGGAAGGTAACATAGCCCCTTATATATCAGAAGAAATGTGTTTCCTTAGTACACTGTTAAGCTTCATCTCATCACAAATATTTTGCCACAATTTCATGATATGCAGTGTATTGACATACCTGACTACTTTTTAAAAGTGGGTGCTGTTTGTAATGGTTTTTAAATCGGTAAATTTTCTTTGGCAAGTGATGCATTGAATGATCAACACCATTTTAACCCTGCTGACACATGGAATAGTATGGGCTTGGAAGAATTCCCGAGGTAAATCTTCAGTGAAATTCAAATATCTTCACCTGTGCAAGATGCCAAGATATATTCGCTGATTGACTGAGATGGTGATTGGTTACTGCAGAGATCAGCTATCAGGTGATGGATTTTATGTATTAAAAGTAAATTTCTCAGACACTCCAAACCATGTGTCTGATCAAATTTCCTCGTACTGTTTGGGTATTTATAAAGACCCTGCAGCCCCATCTTAGAACTCCATGATGTTGCATCACATTAATGGCAGGATGCAGTAAATACACCAAAATCTCAATTACATCCCAAGATATTTGTACACCAAGGTCATGATTGTTCAAAATACGTTCCCTGTTGGAGGCTCATGTCATGATTTTTTTTTGGTGACAAATTATAAATCATTGAATCAGTTAGCCATTACAGTTGAGGTTCTGGTTAACTCTCTCCCTGATGATTGGGGTATTGGTGTACTGTCTTCCCATGTAGAGAACTATTGTACATTAGTGTTACTACTGTGAACAATACATGTTAGTCAGACTAATTATTGTGTTTCTTGATCCTTCAATAGATATTTTGTGGCTGATTTATATATTTCTACCTAGACTATTTTTAGTAGTTATTATGATGAAAATGAATAGAGAGGGATTATAGAATGAGGTAAAGGATGTGCACATGATATGAGAGGATACTGTTTCAAGGAATATATAGGAATGATGATATGTAGTTCTGAAGGTAGTGAGTGGTTGAAGGATAAAAAGTTGTGATGAAACAGTAGTGCATTATTTTGCTGTGTTTGCTCATTTTTCGTATGTGGATTTTACCAGAAAATGGGTAGGGCTGTATGAGTGCAAGAGGTCTTGAAAGGTTTTGAGGTTGGGATGATGATAGATACTGGATGGATAACCACCTTTTGAAGCTTTCTGGAATTATTGGTACAGTATTGGTATTTTATTACAATATTAATACCTGTACGGTTGATTAATAGTTTAATTGATGTGAGTTTTAGGATTGTTTTTCAACTTAATTAAGCAATGAAGGATGCATTAGCCAGCTAAAAAACAGGAAAGAATTAGCGTACTTTTATACCATGTATTAATGATTTTCATTATTTTCTGAAGGATAGAAACATTCTATAAAAGTGTTTTTCCATTAAAGTGGTAAATAATGAGGTAAATAATAAAGGCTTCACTATGATATAAGAGTTAGATAGTGCAAGATCCAGGGAGATCTCACAGCCAGCCATCTAGAACTTAGATAAAAAATATGAAATTTCAATATAGTGTGAAAACTTGGGACAGTAGAACCACACTAGTTTGCACACTATCTCATTGTGGCAAAAACATGTAGAATTAGTAACTCGTAGAACTGGATAAAACTTAAAATGTGAAAGTTGCAACTTTCTCAGAAACATCAGTTTTGCCATATAAGGAAATTTTATTTCATTGAAGTTACTATTTTACATGTTTATGATCATGAATTACACTGCTAAACATGTTTGTTTAGTAGTATATTGTTTAGCATTTCTATTAGTTCTGTACTGTATTTTATACTGTATAAGAGTTACTTTACACAGTTACACCTGAATTCAAAGCGTGAAGTGCTGTCTGCATGTGTATCTGCTTGGAAGTATGACCGTGAACATCATTTCATTGCAACACCTTGTGAAATTTTGCATGTACGTTACTTAGGGGTAGCACCAGTGCATGCATGAGACTAGCTACTAATCCAGAGTATTTCTTCATATTTGAAATCAGTTTTTTATGTGACATCTCCACTGTTTTTATTATTATCATGTTAGACTTGGAATTTTGTATTACATTTTCCATGGAGTAAGAGCTAATGCATGTTGAAAACTAAGGTTATATCCAATTTGCATCACAAAAACATACTTGATGGATGATTTGCCATCTTGTCCAGTGCATTTTAATGAAGATGTACCAAATATATGATTAGGTTGCATTTTATGTTGATAACCAATCCACTGCTTCACAACAGCCCTTCAACAGTGCAAACTAGAGAGGTTCTATTGTATTGAAAACGAGATTGGATACCAGAATCGAACAGGGCTCTTAATTAAGTTTTAAATGGAATTGGCTGCTTTGTTTAGTCTTAGTAGCATAGGAGGAACTTTCTACACAAAATATCGTGGTATTTGATTAATCAGATTCCCTTTGACTGCAATTATATTTGTCTTGATAAGAGTAAACTAATATACCTTCAGTTTTAGTTTCAGCTTATTTTGAAATTGAAGATCAGACAGATTTTACATGTGCTTTGAACCGTAGCTCAGTTCCATTTCTTTTTTCATGATGAAGACATTAGGGGACTAGTGCAGTCACTAATATTGTGCATGTATAATAGTGTTTGTGTGTGTGTGGCAGAATTTTTTTTCACTGATATCTCTAATATAACATGACCAGAGTTTTATCTATATATCAAGGTTCATCATGATGAGACTGGTATTCGATAATATTTGATTGGATTAATTTGGAGATTGATTCAGTGGACAGCTGAGACATTTAACTCGGTAAAGGACTTTAGAGGTAACCAGGGGGAGTTGCATAAATGGTTTTTGGGACAGTGGGTGGGGTTATGTACACCTTTTGTTTCCATATTTGTAAATTTACATTTGGCATTAGCAGACAAGAAGATTTATGAAAGTTACTGATGCTTTGGAGGAATTATTTTGCTAGATAGTATTCAGTGTCAGTGGACTTTTGTCCATGACTGGAGCCTTAAAAGAAAAAAAGAATGATCTCGTAACTTTTTTCATAATGATTTAATAGTGCCTTCGATGAACTTTTAGTTGCATTAGAAATCCTTTGGATGACTGTGGGAAAGGTTTTATGAGTCATGGGAACCAATAACTGTTATATTGATGATTATTGCAACAGAGATACTGTTGAAGTCAAGCTAAGAATCATTTTATATCCTCTGGGTCAGGATTGCCAATCTTCTTTCTGTGCCATTAAAACTAAGCTAATAGGCTAGACTTAGCATCTTATTCTTACACCATACACCTTTTTTCCTTACCCTCCTTTTGTATAGATGTTATCTTGTCTTTTCCTTTATAGTCCCTTCCCCTTTTATTAATTCGAGACCTATCATTGACAAGGACTTTTATTCATTATTAGAGCAGTAACATCATGAATAGACTCCATTCAGGAGTAGTGAAATGATGGACTCCTTTTTAGCAAGACCTTTTTTTAAGCAAGACCACTCCTTTCCCTCCAGTGATGACACATGAATATTTATCTGTCTGTATGTCTGTCTATTTCTCATAATGGTCTCAAGTGTTTGTAAGTCTGTGCATACCTTTTACAAGGCTGAACTGAAGCATCAAAAGGCCTAGATTTTCAGTAAAGGCACTTTAGCAGCTGAGCCACGTTTTAGGATGCTGTAAGTTGGCCAAAAAGACCATTTTGAATCCAGTAAAGGCCACTAAGGCCAGCCCAGCCTTATAGATTATCCTTAGTTCAATGAATTCATTCACAATAGGCTAGATATGAACCTTAGGTTATAATGCAGGTACCTCAGGATCAAAGGCTGGATCCAAGGGTACAAGACTTAAGTTATAATGCAGGTACCTCAGGATCAAAGGCTGGATCCAAGGGTACAAGACTCCAGCCCTCAAAGCCAGCAAAGGTCACCTTTCAAGAATCAGACTTGCTATATCTTCATATTGCCCCAAGAGGCCCCAGGTTTTAGGTGTAGGTGCATCAGAATCTTGGCAAGGCTTTAAGCAACTATGGTTGGCCTTAAAGGCCATTTTCAGGCCACATCAACCTTGTAGATTACACTTAGTTTACTGCATTCATTCAGAATGGACAACTTTGCGACTTCATATTATACTGAAAGTACCTCAGGGTCAAACACAGTATTAAGGGTACTAGAGCATAGCCTTAAAGGCTGACAAGGGCCACCATTCAAGGTTAGACTTGCAGCATCTAGAGGCTCAATGTTTCGGGTGGAATTACTTCAGAATCTGAGCAAGGTTTTCAACTAGCACATGTTTGCCTTGAAATAGGCCATTTTTAGACTACCATAGGCCTCCCTACAGATAACACTTCATTGCACTCACTCAAATTAGGCACTCTAACAGCCTCAAATTACTGTATAATGAAAGTACTTCAGGATGCAAGGGTCTTAAAGGCCAACAAAGGCCACTCTTCAAGGTTCAGCCTTAATAAAACAATATGTAGCACCCAGAAACCCCAGATATTCAGTGTAGGTACTACAGAAGCTGGACAGGATTTGAAATGATCTCTTGTTGGCCTTTAAGTCTGTTTTGAGTCCACTAAATGCCATGAAATTTCACACCAGCATTTTAGATCACACATAGCTTAGTGCATTCATTTAAAATAGGTGATCTAGTAGCCTCATATTATAATGATGGTACCTTAGGAATATAAGAAGGGTCCAAGGGTATCAGAGCCTGTCCTTCAAAGACCAACACAAGTCATCTTACAAGGTTCAGACTTAGTACAGCTTCATGTGGTGCCTGGAAGGCCCCAGTTTTTGGGTGTAATTCAGAGTCCAGGCTTTGGTCTTGAAGGCTGTTTTGAAGTTACCAGAGGCCAAACTATCCTAATAGATTACACTTTTTCAATGCACTCATTCAAAATAGATGATCCAGACGCTTCAGTTTATAATGAAGGTACCTTTAGGATCAAAGGCAGGATACAAGGTCCTGGTCTCAAAGGTCAAGAAAGTCCACCTTTCAAGGTTCGTTCTTACTGCAGCTTCATATTGCACTTAGTGTCTTTAGATTATTGGTACAGGTACTTTAGAATCTGAGAGAGGTTTTAAGCCACTGCACCTTGGCCTTCCTGGTTGTTTTGAGGCCTCTAATGATCACCAAAAGGTACCCCAACCATATTTATTACACATAGTAAACTGTACTTATTCAGAGTACAAATCCATCAGCCTCAGATTATAATAAAGATTCACCAAGATCTAAGACAAAATCCATGGATACCAGGGCCTTGCAATAAAAGGCTAACAAAGACAATCTTTCAAGGTTCAAACTTACTGCAGCTTCATTTAACACCTAGAAGGCCCCAGATCTCCGAAATTTAAAATCTGGTGAGGGTTTAAGCTACTGCATGTTGACCTTGAAGGCCATTTTTAAGGTCACCAAAGGTTACTTACAGATTACACTTAATTCACTGCACTCATTCAAAATATGTGACCTAGCAGCCTCACATTATAATGAAGGTACCTCAAGGTCAAAGGCAAGACTTAAGGATACTGGTGACTGGCCCAACAAAGCCAGCCTTTCAAGGTTCAGACTTAGTGCAGCTTCATATAGGACCTAAAGGCCCCAGATTTTTTTAATGTAGGCACTAAAGAACCTGGAAAAGGTTTTAAGCTGCCACACATTGGCCTTATTTTAAGGCTTCTAGAGATTACCAGCTATATTGGTTACATTGATTTACTGCATTCATTCAAAATAAGCAGCCTGTCTGTCTTTAATTGGAATGAAGATACACCAGGATCAAAGGCAGGATCCAATAGTACTAATGCTTAGCGATAGAAGACTTCTTTCAAGGTTCAGATGCACAAGGTTTTGCATGTAGGTACTTCAAGATATAGACATCATTTTTGTCTACACTTGAAGGTCATTCTGAGGGTACCACTGCCTTTTAAGTTATGCTTAGCTCACTGGACGCATTCATAATAAGCAACCTAGCACCCAAAACTTATAATGTACATCATGATTGAAGGCAGAATCCAAAGGTATCTGAGCATGGTCTTAAAGACCAACAGGCTAGAGCATGTCCACAAGGGCCAACAAAGTTCAGAATTCTTACAGCTTAATGGTACTCGTTCATCTCTGAAGTGAATTCTCATTTCAGTTTTTTAACAGTTTGCCTTGATGGCTATTGAAAGCCAACAAAGGCCAAATTGCATTTTATATATAGTTTATATTTATTTATTTATTATACTTGATCGCTGTTTCCCGCATTAGCGAGGTAGCACCAGGAAACAGATGAAGAAAGACCCCTTAATTCGCGTACACTCATATACATACATACATGCACATATATGCATAGTATATACATATACTTACCAACATATACATACACATGCTTATATATACATGTACATCCTCATACTTGCTTGCCTCCATCCATTCCTGACACCACCCTGCCCCACTGGAAATAGCATCACCACCCCGTGCTTCAGCGAGGTAGCGCCAGGAAATGGACAAAAAGGCCACATTCGCTCACACTGTCTCTAGCTGTCATGTGTAATGCACTGAAACTACAGCTCCCTTTCCACATCCTGACCCCACAGACCTTTCCGTGGTTTACCCCAGATGCTTCACATG
>JAUUDW010633458.1:0-11192 GCA_032361385.1 Panulirus guttatus
ATAAGAGAGCTGTTAACATTGTTTACTGCAAACATATTTCTTATGAAAGGCAAGGAGACTTTCTATATGAATTATATCAGATATAAAAGAAAAATAGCCCCTCATATACAAGATGAAGATAACATGGATGGAAAACACAACATTAGAATGTCCAGGGCAAGATTATAATACGAAATATAATAACTGTAAACACAAAGATGACTTCAGTCATCTACATAAACTAATTTATGGATAAACAACAGCAATGAGAGGAATACAGCAGAACATTATAGGTTTGGGGGAAGGGGTGGGGGGGCAACTGGAGGAGTACAATACACAGCAAAGAGTGAGATAAACAATGAAATGGTTAATGGAATTTAGTAATATTACTGGCGTGACTGGTGAAGCTATCACGAAAGAGAAAATTGAAATCCAAATAATAAGAATCAAAAGTACATAATGTGCTGTGAAAACTGGAACAAGAGAAGTAATAAAACACAAGAAGACAAAATGTTAGTATAAAAGATAAAATCCATAAAATAATAAAAGTTATTTAAGGATTAATGATAATTATACCTCAACGAATATTTATACCATTTTAATGAAATAAAAAAAAGAGTTCAAATGAATTCTTGAAACAATGTGGCAACAAAAATTGAGAAAAAGCTTTGGAATTGTTTTACATCTTCTATAACAATCTGACTTCACAATAAGAGTATCCTCCTAAGAAGGGTCTTCCTGCGGCTCAGCGAGGCCATTCCTTCCAAATAACAATCTAGAAACACCATCCAAATAAATAACCACAAATGTAAAATCTAGGTAAAGAAATACCTGTAAAATCTAGGTAAAGAAATACCTCCAGTATGAGCACATACTGCTTGAAACTATCATATTTCAATACATATAAAAGTTACATGCAAGAAAACATTGTTAAGTTATGCATTAGATACACTCATGCAAAGCAAAACCTAATCATAATTATTCAGTCATTCAAACGTGCAAGAACAAAGAAAGCTATAAGAAAAAATATGCAGTATCATACAAGAAGCATAAAAAACATACAAATAATAAAATGAAAAGTGCAAACCTTACAAAGCACAGGGAAAAGATTCATACATAAAAAAGAATAATTATGACAATTATATAAAACAAATCTTAGAATAATTAAACACAAAGAACGAAAACAAAACAAAAGAAAATTATATTTCTACACAAATGATACAAACCAATCAGGAGAACATTCATATATTCATAAAAATCCTGGAAACCAGCAACATTGCAACATCAAAGAATAGGCAAAGCTTATATAAATACCAATGCAAGAACTCTGCATCATCCAGTGCATTCAGAAAATAAAATGCACACTTTACGTAGAAAAGCAATATCCATGCTTAACTTTTTCATGCAGATGTCATTTACAAAAAGCTCTCTAGTAACACTCACAGATTATGTTGAAGCATAAGTATAAAATATGTTTCACTGCTGCTGTGTTATACTTCTGTTTAAAGAGTCTAACATGTTAGTATTATTAGCGTGATCACCATTGTCATCGTCATTATCAATGAAGTGATTCTTATCTATTGCCAGAGAAAATCAGACATTCCATAACTTTATAGTTCATATGATCAAGTACTTCCCCATCACACAGTCCACAACACCACAGTTCTACCACACAGCTCACCACACCATATAAACAGAAAGTGTGAATTACTAGTGTGAAAGTTTCATGATCTTCCTGTTATATCTGGTACCAGAGTATTTGCTTCTTTGTATTTTTTGTTTACCTCGTAACTCCTTAGTTATATACTTTGCATTTTTGAACATATATATATATCAATAATTTGGTCTACTACACCATCACAAACCTTTATATTGTCACAACTGACTGCATCACTATTTTCAATTTCTTACTATTTGATCCCAAACAGATCATGCTCTTAACATTGTTGTTAAATATTTCTTCAAAATCTCTGATATATCAACCAGTATTCTTTTTGGGTAGCACAATTACTATTTTTGTTCAGAATCCTTATTTTTATGGTAAATATCATAATGATAAACATCATTACCACTTTTTTATGTCAATTCATCTTTACAATGAATACAATTATGACATTTTAATAATTTATGACCAACATATCCTGTAACATAATGTATACCATTATGCTAAAGTAGTTTGTGTGGAGCCTCTGAGATACTTTCCTGTGACTGATTAAGATCTTCGTGTGCTCATATAGATTAAAATTAGCAACAAAACATGAAACATTATTATTTTAAACAATGATTGAGATAGGGAGCTCTGTAGGGTGATGGGGTGTATCTTTTACATTATCTCTTTGTGATGTTTGCAATATACCATTCCCTAACAATAAATTCATCACTGTCTTCATTAGGATTGAAGTTTGCAAAAAATTCAACAACAATATTGGTTTTATCTTTGCATGTTACACAGGGTTTTGTATCATTAGGATGCACAGGTGCATTCTCAGCATAATTTATATGACTAAGTGTTTCTGATAGCTCTTTATCATGATGATCATAGGTATTGGTAAGGTTACTATTGTCATATTCATTGTTTTCATCTTGTTTTCTGTCACTTTTCATGTACTCTAAAAACAGGGTAGCTTCATCAATACAATTACTATTTAGAGATTTATGCATAGTATTACTACCTGTAAATGTTTTTATCAAACTGAAAAATTTAGAAGCAGTGGGTGCATCATTGTTTCCACCTGCTTGTCTGATACTGCTAAAGAATTCTTAATACAGTCCTGATTGATCCTGTTAGTTAAAAGATATCTGAAATCGTAATAATCTTTGACATCACTCCAGATGAGCCAGCCATCTACATGAGCAATGCTACTACTATCTTCCAACCAGTTACAGGATCTTAGATAGTGCTCCATTTCATCAAAGAAATGTATATGACCATTTTCTATACTTAATGCACACTTTCTCAACTTATAATGATGCTGCTGACTACTGTTTAAGAGGTCAAATATTTCATCCGTTTTACTTACAAATGCAGCAGTATGTAAGGCTTCTTGTGGCAGTGAACCTAGTGGTGAATGGGTATTCATACCTGCTGCAACATTTCTACTTAATGTCTGTGATGCAAAACTGACACACATTTTGCCATAATATTACAAAATATGTGTGTATTTGTTAGTTTTGGTGCCGAGCAGATGGATATGCGCTTATCAGATCAATAAAAATCCTCCACATATTGCCATTTTATCAAGTTTCCCTCATTACAGATATTATACTTCATGAAGTTATATCTGATACTTTTCATTAGATGTGGAATATAAAAACAATATGCTTTCTCACTGGCATGAAAAAAATATGGTGCTGAATTTGTAATGTTAAATTTCTTAAAGGCAGCCCTATTAATGACATCTTAATCACAGAAAAGGAACTTTAGGATCAATCCTGTTTCTCTGATTAAACAAATGCAGTCTATGATCATTAGTTTAAGTTTTTCAGGTTTCATACACTTGTTAAAAAGAAAATAACCTAATGTCTGCTTCCACTTTGTTGATAATCCTTTAACCATGAGAACCATAGCATACTGCGCAACTTTTTTCAAGATGCTGTACTGCCCCAGATCTTCTAGCCCTCCAAATTTATCTTTACTTGTTTTGTAGCAAACACCAACTTTAATTGATACTGCATCAAAGACAGTGCCACAAACTTTAGGCTCAAAGCTTTGGGTTTTCTTTTTTGAATAATTCACAAACAGATTTGATAAATCCTGCAGTAAAATGTATTGTTTGTACCCAGTATCTACGCATTTGCACAATGGGGAAAGCAAAAATTTTGGACAAAAGTTTATATGCTCATGTACTTTTGAAGTATAGGCCTTGTGAAAAACACCTTTGGATGTCTTAATAATAGCTGCTTTTCTTTTTGTACAGTTGACAATTCCAATTGAGTTTTAAAGAATTTTAGTGAAAAGCCATCTAGATATTTAGATTCATTGTGAATAATACCTGATGGTAATGCACATTTTCTAGTTCATTCTTCATTTGCCCTTTTCAATATGTGTATTTTCTTTGAAAGTCTACCAATCTTAGTTCTGCATCTGTGTAGGAGTTTGGATGTCTATTTACTGTTGGTGACAGATGGCTCTTTATAATAGCATTTAGTACTAATTCCATCTGTATGTAAAAAGTGCAAACTAGGAATATTATTTGAATTTGCTGCAGAAAAAATTAGTTATATTACTGAAATTTGATGCAGAAAAAATTAGATATATTATTGAAATTTGATGCAGAAGAATAAAGTTAGAAAATGATTTTCTTTTTTTCTATGTTGAAGGCTCCAGTCACGGACAAAAGTCCACATCAAGGACAGGCCCAAAATGAAATACAGAGAATTGAGAAAGGGGAAAAACAGACAGGGAAAGTATTTACAAATTTTTAAGAAAGTGAAAAACATGTCTCTTGAAATGAACCAGGTCATAGTTATTGGGAAAGACAAGAGAAGGTAGAGAGTTCCAGAGCTTCGACGTGTAGGGAAAGTAGCAGTTATCAAAACAGCACACCCTTGAGTTGCCGATGGCCACACAATAATCATGTGACGCAGCAGCTTGTAGTACATGAAAGATACATAAAAGCTAAATATATTACAGGCATCTCAAATATTTCATTTCCTGCTTCTAGAGACATACTGCATACAAAACACAGCCTTGCTAACCACACATTTAATATATACTGAAAATACTTAACTATTTGAGAGCAGGTCAATGTATTCCGCATGTTTATGAAAGATTTTCTTTTGATGTGCATTTAGTTACGTGAATGATGCTTGATATCCCCCTCACTCATTACAAATTTTGGGATTTTATGAATTTTTCCATGCTTATATTATTTCACTACATGTTTACTACATTTTTTTTTCTTGTACATGTTTACCATTTCCCTTATTAGAGCAGTAGCATCAGAAAAAGAAATGGCCTCAGTTGCTCACATCACTCTCGCTGTCTTGTAAGGTGCACCAAAACCAGATCCTCCTATCTGCAAGCAAGCCCTCTAAACCTTTCCATGGTTTCCCTTGACTGCTTTGTATGCTCTTGGTTCAGCCCACTGACAACAAGTTGTCCTCTATAAACCACATTGCTCCAATTTGCTCTATCTCTTGCATGCCTTGCACCCTCCTGCATCTTCAGGCCCTGAGCCTTCAAAGCCTCTTCCACTCCATCCTACCACTTCTTCCTTGGTTTCTCCCTTTTCCTTGTTCCTTCCACTTTTAATACATATACCCTCTCGTTCATCCTCTCCTCACTCATCCCCTCCATATGACCAAAACATTTCAGCAAACCCTCTTGAACTCTCTCAATAAAACTCCTCTTACTACCACATCTCTCTCTTACCCTATAAAATCTTATTCGATCAACCCTCCTAACACCACATACTGTCATCAATTATTTAATTTCCAACACATTCATTCTATTCTTTACATTCTTGTCTACAGCACATGCATCCATACAGTAAGCATTATAATATTTACATGTCTGTCATGGTTTCTGTGCATACATACACTACATAACACAACCTCAATAAATTAAAATTTCTTTATCCCGAAAACCTTTCCAAACAAATTCATTTGGGTTAATTGGAATTTCAAAGATTTCATAGAGACAAGTTATCTGTTATGTAGGACAGCAAATGAAAGATACAGAGGCATGAATCTATGTTACAAGACAACACATGCAAATGTTCAAGTTAATATATATGGTGTGTTGTAGACAGCAAACACAAGAAGGTACTACCAGCCTAAGTCAAGAGTGAAGTAACACTTGGAATCATCTTGCATTCTCCATTTCAAGACTAATAATCTTAATTTGTTTCAGCTAAAATGACCTTTCAGGCAAGACTTCATATTTTTCTTCCTTATATTGTACCACACAGAATTTTTTTCTTTTTTTCTCCAGTCCTAACAATCTTACTGTCATTTCTACTTTTAATATTCTTAATCTTTTAAAACACTGACTTGTTGGTGGGCTGAATCAGGGTATATGAAGCGGGTGGGGTAAACCACAGAAATGCCTGTAGGGCTCTGGCTGTCATGTAAAAATCCTTTTTGCTCATCTTCTTAGTTAATTTTTCCCTTAAGTTCTTCACTAAAGCCTAGCCTTAATGAAAACTTCTATCCATACATGGAGACTGTCATAATAAAAGAAAAATGCAGGTTCTGAACAAAGAAAAACCAGTTCTCTAACATGGGCAGAGCAGCTAAAAGCAAGTGAGAAAGCCTTCATTCAGCAGGAAGGTAAATCACCTTTCTGTACCCTAACATGTAGCATACTCATGAGCTTTCAACTCTGTCAACTATTGTGAAACATATGATGTCAGCACCTTAAGGACCCCTTCTCCAAGGGCTCTTGCAACTTCACAGCTGCACTACAATCAGTAGCAGAGAAAGGATGGACTCCTTGGAGAAGAAAGTTCTTCAAGGAGATTTTACTCCGATGATATACCCATGCCAAAGAAAAGTTTTCACCTGTTGCATAACCAGAAACAGAAGTAGTTCAGCAAAGCCAGCCTGATTGTAAACATCTACTTGCAAACTACAAGAATGGGTTCTACTCTTGTGGAACTCCAGCTCTTGAGCTTTCTCTACTCTGTTCTACAATACTCTTGACATTCAGAACTCTGAAACTAATTGGTAATTTGTTATATCTTTTCTAATAAACGTTCTTGCTATGGCCTCTGGCTTCTCTGACATTGTCTCTGACAATGAACTGTTCACTACTGCCATCTTCTGGCTTTGAGAATTGAAGATCATGATTAAGCCTGCTCTTACTCTTCTCTTTCCCATAGTGAAAGCAAACTCAAAATTCTGAATCAACCAACAGACATATTACTTTCTAGACTTGCAGATGTTCAATAAATGTTCTCAGTGGCCCTTTTTCAAATACTGGGTGTGCAATGGTAAACATGTTGATTGATTTACATGTGAACATTACATGTTCTGATATATCTTCTGCAATGCCAAAATCCTGTGGGTAATGTGACTAAAGCCCCATCACAGTTAAAAGAATAGGGAAGGATTCATTGTTTTGTAATTTCTTTTCTAAAGAATGCTTTCAGTAAGACCTTTCTGTTATATGATGTGAGGGTGGTATACCCTGCACCTTCATCATTTCAGGAATAGCTGGGATAAGAGAGTGATCCCAAAGAACAGGTACCTGCTACTCAAGAAAATATCTTTGGTTCCCCAAGCCTTTAATGACTTATGCTCCATTCAGTTTTACAACTTTTTACCCATCTTTGATTTATTTTGGAAAAAGGGATTCAGGAAGGTATTCAGTTCTTTAACTAGTCATATCAGTCTAAATGTTTTGAGTGAATCTGTCTTCTGTTATCAAAGGAAATATATCTTTACAACAACCCTTCTTTACTGCTGCTAGGGATATAAAATCATGGTCTTTCTAAAAGTGAGGCACTAAAGGTAAGAAAAGGCACTGGAATTCAATAGTTATCGAGACTATACTGCTGTGGTTACCCCCCGAGGGAGTTCCAAAAGGGAACAGGCATCAGAGATATATAGATAGACAGATAGATAGTTTCTGCAAAAGGTGCACCAATGTCATTTATCGAATTTGGTCTGAGGCAAAGAACAAGACATGGAGTTTGGCACTATTTGCATCTAGGACAAAGGATATGTCAGAACATTTTGAAACATGAGATTATCTGCCCAATATCTCTGTAAATGTAGTACAAACATTAAAATCTTGGAAAAGTTCACTTTACTGGACAACGTGACCCCCTAACAATACGAGGTAAGTTGCAGAGGTCAACAAAAACCAAGGCCTGAACTGCAGTATAATAAGCATTCACTCTAGAAAATGGTAATGCAGGAATCAGTACAGATGGAATATGATTTCTATCATAGTGTTACCTCTACAGCTGTTAAGCTCAGACACTGAATGCTTATCACACAGAGATTAAGGACTCCTATAGTTACAAGTATCTTGGAGAGGTTCACAGGCCACCAGTGGACTGAAACTACTGTAAAAATCAGATATGATTCTCTAACTTTCTCAGCATCACACCAAATATACCATATGCTCAATCTCAACAGTTATGCTTAATCTCAACAGTGCCAAGAAGAGCATTATGGGTTAATGATTTTATCCTGCAAGATGATTCTACATCAAAGTTGGAAATACATGAGGATGATGGGCGATGTTCCTCTTGGGCTGAGATAATCACCAATCAAAAAAAATTTTTTGCCTTCCCTCGATCACAAGTGTGCCCTAAAGTTTTATGTTCCATTAGTTTTCTGTTCAGTGACCAAGCTATATTAACAGGTTTAATTACTGTGTTGTATGAAATATGAATAAAGAGTATGTCTCTCATTTTAAAGTGCTAATGTATCAATCTATGTATAAATATTAACTTTTTGTTAAGTTATAACTCTAGAAGTTCCAGCATGGGTGACTCATTTACCTCAAAAAACTGGATGTAAGATGATGAAAAAGAGGATATATGTGTCAGAGGTGGACAAAAATGGTTATGTCTGAAGGAATAGTAGTTCCAACAATATCATATAGATGCAAGGCATGGGCTATAGATACAGCAGTGTAGAAGAGGGTGGATGTGTTGGAAATGAAATGTTTGAAGACACTAAGTGGTGTAAGGTTGTTTGATTGAGTAGGTAATGAAATGGTAAGAAAGATGTGTGGTAATAAAATGAGTTTGGTTGAAAGAGCAGAAGAGGATGTGCTGAAATGGTCTGAATATAAGGAAAGAATGGATGAGGAAAGGTCGACAAAGTGATTATATGTGTCTGAAGTGGTAGGAATGAGAGCAGAGAGACCAAATTGGAGATGAAAGGATGGAGTGAAAAAGATTTTGAGTGATCGAGGCTATAACATGCAAGTTAAAAGGCACGCATGGGACAGAGTGAATTGGAGTGATGTGGTATACTAGGGGTTGACGTGCTGTCAATGGACCGAACCAAGGAATGTGAAGTGTTCACAGTAAACCCTGGAAAGATCTGTGGGGCCTAGTTTAGGATGGGGAGCTGTGGTTTCGGTGCATCACACATGACAGCTAAAGAAATGATGTAGATGGATCTGGCCTTTCCTCATCTGTTCCTGGCGCTACCTCGGTACTGTGGGAAACACCAATTAAGCATGAAAAAGATATGAAGATACAGCTGAACAGGCCTTAGACTGTAGGTAATTCATTCATTCAAGTGTAAATGGGACTGGTGTTGCAGGTAAAAGACAGTATAAAAAATGAACCATCTTTTCATCTTCTGCAGTAAACTTCTAAAGGTTAATAACTCTACTACCAGCCAAGAGTATCTACTCTACTGGGTTAAGAAAATTTTTGTAATCATAAGAAAAAATATTTACACTTACTGTATGTCTGGCTCATCTAGTCTTAGCACTCTCTTGAACTGCTCATGAGCTGTAAATTGGACAGCAGCATACGGAACAATGCGTGCCATAGTAGCAGAGTTTCCCCGCCACAAACTTAAAAGCCCTTCCTTTTTATAACACTGAAGCAGGAACCCAAGAGCATGTCGGGCTGAAAACTTCTGCTTTGTTGCCTGCAACGTGCAAAAATGTAACAAAATTATTATAAAACACAAATATATAAATGAAAGAGTCAATCTAAAAATAAGGTACTAAGAACCACAAAGTATTCTATAAATTTATTACAAACCAATGCTGAAAATGTTGCAAAGCATACAAACCTGAGTACATACTGTGACAATAATATCAACAAGCATCAGAGACAGAGAATATACTATAACTCTTCCAATGCTCAGCTACCAAAAAATCCACTACAAACCTGAAAATTTATTTTTGTTCTGTCGAGAGGGGCAATGGTAGTCTTAGCCACGGCTCCAGCCAATGCCCCAGCCACCAAGGAGATGAAGACTTGATGAGTGTGTGAGGTAGTCTACAACAGATAAAGTGTTAATCTCTTTTTTAGTCCTACTAATGCCAATTTTACAAAGCCTAAAACTTTCAGAGGTTTGAGGTCAAAACACAGAAAACAAATACAAAATGCAAATTCCCTAGTTATGATAAAATAAAATAAAACATTACTCTTTTTTTGACTCAATCAACCAAACTTTGAACGAACAAATGAGACACACACACCTGCAAATTTGCTACATTAAGATGTGAGTATAGCCAGGTAAGGGTGCCAAAAACAAACCTAGCCCTTATTTATGATTTGTGTAAGTGATGCTACAGAGGCTTTGATGTATCTGATCCACCCTATCAAAATGGGAATGCAGTAACAATAACAAAAAGCTAGCTTACTCAGTGGATATATAAACAGAGACAGATAGGTTAACAGATACAATAGTAGAAATATAAAGCAGACAAGGAAATGATGACTGACTGTTCAATAAAAGACAGAAAGTGTGGAAAGTAAATGTACTCACACTGTGCCTAAGTTTGGTGTACCAACCACTTTTTACTTTTCTTTAATAGATACACCAGGTTTTCATAATTTTTTTGCTTCTAGATTGGTGAAGGGATGGTTCTGTTGTGCTTTAGTTTTTATCTCATCTAAAGCTAGTAGACAAAAGTTAGTTCTAGTGAACTTTGGGATATGATAAAAAAAAATTCACAGGCTACTTAAAATTGCTATATTTAAAAAATAATGAAGTTGAATAAAATAATGAAAGGAGCGGGAAAAGGATAAAATCGTTTTCATAATTCTTTGCTCTTTCCTGTCAGTGAAGTAGTACCAGGAACAGAACAGCCTTACTGCCTCATATCCACTCTTTGGCCGTCATGTCCCATTCATCAAAACAAAAGCCCTCATCTTCAGCCAAATTCCACTGATCATTTAATGCATGGTTTCCACTGACCACTTCATATGCCTTGGTTTAGCCAAGTAAGAGTATGTCACCCCCCCTCCATAATTCATTGTCCAATTCGCTGTACCCCATGCAAGCTTCTCATCCACCTGGAAGTTCAGGTCCAAACAACTCAAAGCCTCTTTCACTCCACCTCCTTTCTGGTCTTTCCCTCCCCCTTGCTCCACTCAATTCTAACATATAAAAATAACGACAATACAAGAATACACAGTAGAAAAAAACATAAATGTTGCCTGGCTAAATCCTCAGTATCAATACAAAAGCAGGATACTGGACATCTAGTTTAAGAGAAATGATCACAAACACTCTATTTCATCATTTTCTTCTTTCTGAAATAAATGTACTGTAAAGTAAGA